>JAOUQZ010000051.1:14173963-14185768 GCA_028564935.1 Neosilurus hyrtlii
AGAAGTGGTTGACAATTTATTACAGACACGTGGGTAAAGCTCATGAGTCAGTTGTTCGCCCAGTCTCGTCAACAAAGCTGTTCTTCGTGTCGCGCCTCCTCCCATCATTGTTACATCACAAACAGTACCATTTCTGTGTTGTCATTGTAGGTACATAGTAGACACATAGTAGGTATGTACCTCGTACGTAACACCTGGTCAAGCCGCAGCTACTTCACAGCACTAAACAGGCATGTGAGAGTATCGAACTAGCTATGATAGTCAATGAGCCAATAACTCTAACATTCTTTTACTCTAGCTATCATTGAGAGAATTTAATTTTGTGCTTTAATTGATTATGTTTCTTTTGTTGTGATTTTGAGTAAAGACTTAAAAAGTTCCAATCCAGCCTTAACAAAGCAAACACTGACACCCTCTTCTCTTCCAGCTTGCTCCACACCTGGACAGTATTTGATTATTTTAAGGAAAAGGACTATGGGCATAGTGGCATAATCGAACATCCCATTTTCACTGGTGATGTCACACAGTTACTTAAAGAGAATTGTTACTTATATTATTCACAACGGACAATAAATACAGACACAATAACTGAACTTGGACGAATGAAAATAATATTAGTTGTTACTTCTTAGTTCCCATAATGCTTTTCTTTAAGTTTTAGTAATATACTTGAAAGTCCAGTTTCTTTCAATTAATGTCTTCACTCCCAGTTTATTTCACACATTTGAATGACTGACTATTGAATTCTTTTGTGTGCCTCAATATTGTGGGAATTTTTTACAGCATCTTGCGAATACTTCACTCAATTGAGGATTGGGACAGAAAAAAATTTAAGTATTCTGAAATGCAACCCCAAGAACTTTATATTTGCTACATTTTCAAGGGGAGGCCCCACTGGTCTGTTAACTCCAATGCTTGTTTTCAGTGGCTTTTTTTCTGCATTGAACCTCAGTATTACCCTTGCTCAATGCAGTCACAGTCAAAGACTCCCATTCTCTTTCTCAAGGAAGTGATACTCTGCATATAATATTAGGCTCTGCTTGGTCTATAACCAGGGATCTTCAGTATGGCTACTAGTTGAGCTGGCTGAGCAGGACCATGAGAGAACTACATTCACTAATGACAGTGGACTTCATCAAATCAAGGTCATTGCAGTGGGGCTCACCAATGCTCCAGCCAATGCCAACAACGAATGGAAAATGTATTTAGATTTTTGGATGATTTTCTCATTTTAATCAGTATTTCAGAAAAGATATTTAGTACCTGGAAGAAATGCTGTCAATATTTCTCTTTTCAATAGAATTCTTAGTGTCAGGACACATTCACTTACCTTGAACATACCCCCTCAAATCCTCATACTTCTACTCTACTTGTACACAGACACTGCATACTCTGTATTGGTGCTGTTCTTGCTCAAAAACATTAGGTTAGGATTGCATATGCCATTTGTGTTCTCACAAAAATGATGTGAAACTGGTCAATCTATGATTGGGAACCCTGGACCTTGTTTGAGCTGCGCATCTTTTTTTTTATCCTTAGCTTTACAGGCAGTCATTATTTTCACTGATTAGAAACTGCTCTTATGTCTCAGAAAACCTCTCTTAGGTCATTAAGAATGATAGGACTGGGCTCTTGAACTTGATCCTTTTGATTGACAGTGAGTCACAGAAAAGGACTCAGATCAGGCCAGATCCTCACCAGTGTTAATACAGATGTTGAACAGAGGCAATCCTATTTTCACAGATAGCTCAGTACTGTTAGTTCCATTCATCAGGACAACAATGGCTACAATACACCTCCAGCTCCTAAGCCCAACATAAACTCTGCTGCAGTTTTCATGTCTCAACTTTCTAAGGATGATCCCACAAAGGCACGGCAACAAGACCCCCTGATATTACAGGTATTGAGTAGGAAAGCCAAATGTTGAATACCACTGTACAGACACTTGAAGAGGTGCTCATCTGAAGAGGGAGTGCACTGCATCAAATATTTCATAAAGATTTATTCTGTTGCAAAATAGCAAATCCCTCTATAAAGTCAGTGTTTTATCAAGTTCGGGTGCCTCATTTATACATCTGAGAAGCGGAAGCTGAAGCCTTGCTCCAGGGCCTTACAGTGGCAGCTTGGTCATACTGGGGCTTGAACTGCTGACCTTCTGATCAGTAACTCAGAATCGTATCCACTGTGCCACCACTGTAAGAAACTAGCTTGAAATCACTACAATGTTGTAGCTGGTCATCTGTCTGCCTACAGGACCTAAAAGCAGCTTAGCAACTTTTTTATTGGCTGTTAATGTCATATGACAGAGATTGGTGTAGGATGTTTACCCAGCAGACATAGTGACATGATAATGACATTGAAAACTGATGGGATCTCATTACTCCCGTCACAGGGTGACCAGTTTATCATGTAATTTTAATGTCTTAGTTAGATGGCTTTTTACTTCCTTTAATAGGATGTAAGATAATTAGTTGCAAGGTATGTAATATGGGAAATTACAATGACTGAATTAGGCAAATCTTTCTTGTCTGTTACTGCCGTGCGTGTTTGTCGTGTCTGAGCATTTTTCCTTTTTTTATTGAATGGTATTACAAATATGGCAAGAGCGGAAGGAATACTGTGGTCTGTCAGCCCAATCCATTGGTAAAAGTCCTATAGGACAGCTCGCCACACCATCGCAGCGCAGAAACACGCTGACAGCTATGCAGCCTACTCTTTACGAAAGTCAGCAATGGTTCTTTTACATGCCTTTCACCACAGACAATCTCACACTGTTGCAGTCTGCCATACGTATGTCGTGCACAGCTACTGGCCTAACGAGTCGTCAAACTCAAGTTTTATCCAATGGAAGGTCGTGAAAGTATTGGACATGCCTTCGCGCGCGCTGTTCGAATCCTTGCTCAAGCCCAGTGTATTCATTCGCTTTGTTCAACAAAAATACGCACTGCTTGATTTCTTTGAAAACAGTGAAGTCGCTATAGTGAAGAGAACATCAATATTAATCAAGAAAAGCTCCGACCGAAGAAAGAGGAAACGAACCGTAAAAACTGAAACCCCAATAATGAAGTTCAGGCCTGAGATCCAGTGGGAAAGAAGGAGGAGATCTGAGATCTGGAGGTAGGTTTATCTATCCATCTCTCTATACATCCATTCATCCATGCATGCACGCTGATAAAAGCTAAATTTGACATCAAAATTATGAATGAAAGATGCATATATGTTTATAATTCACAGTTGTAAATAAATACCCCACCATGTATTTAACAAAATAACAGGAAATGTTCCAGCAATGACCAGGCTTTAGAGATATGAATAATGAAAAAGATGAAAGTAATTTAATGGATGAAAAATCTCTTCTCCAGATACACAACAAACAAGACAATAAAAATAAATTATATTGAATAAATGTAGAACTGTTACACATTTAAACTCGTGGACTGTTTTTAAATGAAGTACTAACAGAGTATTTGGAGATTGAAATGTGTATATGTGGTAGATAAACTATTAGGGTACTGTACATATGTTCAAGTTTAGAGACTTCCTGTTCATGTATATCCTTTAATTTTCAGAACAAAAAAAAAGCAAGACTGTCCGTAACATGGTGAATGAAGAGCCAGGGTCCAACTGAAAGAAGACCTGTTTTCTGTAAGTGCATTATTATCGATACTGCATGATATTTAGGGGCCATGTAAGTGATACTCTACAGTTTTTCATCACAACTTCTTCAGTGCTATTGTCATCGTATAGTCATTTCAGCCATTATGGCTCTGTGATCCACTTTCTGGCTGCTTGGTGCAGTCTTAAGTAATGTGTGAAATTTCATTCATTAATTCGTTCAAGTTAAAGTTTCACTGGAATAATGAACTAAATACAACTAATGCATATGTATAAGCTTCTACGTCATTAAGTAAACAGAAAAGGAATGATATTGAATAGAAATGTATATATTTTCAGGAGAACTGGAAGGATACTGCAAATATGGGATGTTCATGAAGCTCTCAGAAAAGACGTTTTGGAGCTGAAAAAGGAAAATGGTTCCCTATGAAATGTGATCATCATAATAGATGGTGAGTTGTGCGAACGTTTTGTTTTAAAAGCTAAGATTTCAGTATAAACTTACTGTTGGGTTTTAGGATTATAGAGCCACAGTTATGGTACACTACCTGACCAGTTTAATATTTAATATCTTATCTGCATTATATTTAGGTCAGATGGAAACTGAACTGATTGATACCTAAGATAATTTTCTCTGAATCACTTTGAATGAAAGGCTCAGTGGTTAATTAATAATCCTCACTTATAAAATCTGTTGCTCTCATTGTTCCACAGCTGTTAAACCAAATGAACAGGATGCTATTCCAGTCCACTTCTAGGAATGGCGAGAACCAAATGTAGCCTCACACGTTTATGGCTGAGGAACATCCACAGGACGATCATCACCAGCTCCTTCCATTGGGGTACAAGACCAACAGTGGTTTGCACTCAATCTCAATCTCAATGGCAATTTTTGCACTATTCCGTCAATTTTACATTACTCTGTCATGCTTTGCATTTTTGCACAAATTCCTTACAGTTCATTTCTTAACTATATATTTATACTTATTTGCCTTCATTTTTGTATAAGCCTAACCTAAATGTTTGTCTGTACAGTGAGTGAAGTAAAACCAGTCAAATTCCTTGTTTGTGTACACAAACTTAGCCAATAAAACTGATTCAGATTTTTAAAAAAATCCCTGTTTTTCATGGCTATATAGCTGCTGGTAATGTTTGACAATGTTTCTATAGAGCATTTTTCTACAGAACTTTTTTCTATTAAACATGATCCTTAAGTTCTATAGAACTTCTATTGAATTTTTTTCTAGAACTATAATAGGACATTTTTTGCAGGGTAGTCAATCAGTTGCATTGTTTACTTGTTTATTATACATAGTTGTATATTTTATTTCTAAAAAGTTTAGTTAGAAATAGTTTCATTGTGAGGGGACACGCAATGCTTTGCACAAGACAGGAGCGTTGCCATGACTTTAGAAGTGGTGGAGGGGTCTATTTGAAATCCTCAAATGCTTGGGATCTGATTAGAATAGTCAAGGTATTACAAGATTCATTATCTCTCGATCCAGTCTAACAAGTCTCTAATTGTCTAATTGCATCCAATCACTGTTATAAGCTATCTGACAGTAACTCACCCTAGCAGTCTCAACTCCCGACGTTGACTGCATTGTCAGGTGTTCTGCAATTTAGGCTTTCAAGCTGTATAACAACCAAGATTATTCATAGCCCATATGATCACGGTAAAACTGTAATCTTGTAATCCTTTTTCTTTTACACCTACATGTCAAATTTGTTTATAGTTAACTCTAATGTTTAAATGTAAATTTCAGAAAATGAAAGCTGACATTGATCTGTCCTTTCATTTTTACTTTCAAATCCAAATATGCACATTAAAAACTAAAGAATCTTCCTTTTTATTACAATGCAGAAAAATAAACATGCACACAGCCTCATCTGACACTTATAACAGAGGAAGGATGGGTGAGTAGGAAAAGAAACAAAAGTTAATAGGGGAAGTGATGGGATGTAAAATACTTTTTGACATGCCATTCCTTTTAAGTCAGAAGGTTTGATGTGCTAATTACATGCAAATGTATGCAAATGAGCATCCCTGTGCCCAGATTCAGGCAGAATGTGTGAAGTATGATTTGCAATCTCTGGAAAAATGTGTTGTTTTTTTTAAATAAATAAATAATCAAAATAACAGGAAGTATTGTCATTAAACTGAATGCACAAGCTATTCTTGTGTGAGATGGTAGCAGGAGTATAAAAAAAAAAACTAAGGACAGCCTCCTCACATCTAGATTGATCTCATTCTGTCACTCAATATATTCTGATCTTTTTTATTTCATTTCCAATTTTCCTACTTGTAGTTCTCATGTGAGTGGTCATGATTACAGGTCTCTTGTGTGCCCAATCTCCATGTTGATATCAAGGTCTGATGATAATTTGTCTGTGTCATTTAAGCCTGTGTATATTTCAGTTTACTAACTTAAGATGTCATGGTGCACATTGTTCATGTGAATCTGTTCGCTCTCTGTGACCTGATTACCGTCTCCCTCTATAGAGCACAAGCACTTGAGTGTGACACTACACATCAAACTTCACACAGATTTAATTTGTTTCCTCGTGTCTTCTTGCGCATCATAAAATCAATATGCTAAGAGCAGAGGAGATAGGATGTAGGACACATGTATTTCCTTCACTGGATCACATGATTATTCTTTTCATAAAGAGATTACATCATTCTACTGTCAGCCCCAGAGTTTTCTGCTCAGAATGTGTCAGGCTTATACCTACAGTATTTGGAAAATGTATATTCTATAAAATAAAATAAAAAATTTCAATGTCATCCCAATTCTTAAGCAAGCCATTTTTCCCCTTAGACATTTTTTCCTCTTTCGTCTGTCAACAAAAATGGCTATTATATCCTTATTTCCCCACAAAAGCCTTCTTGCAAGTGGCTTAGACTGGATTAATTTCTGTAAATGTTAATGAACTGTTCAGTTTAATGAGTGTTGGGCTAGAGAAAAATTTAATGTGAGGAAAGTCACATATACCAACTGAGGTGTTTATTGAGACTTTATGTAATGGTAAAAAACAATAATGCATTTTAAAATGTTATCCAGTTGCTTACTCTTGCATAAGATTATTAGTATTAGTATTATTATTAATATTATTAGCAGCAGTAGTAGTAGTAGAAGTAGTAAATTTACGGCATTCAGAAGCTGCTCATATTCAGAATGTATTCAGTATGGCTAATAAACAACAACACTGAAAATACCATTTTTTCAGAAAAAATTAAAAGGTGTAGTAAATTAAGTTTTTTTTTTAAATTTTGCATAGCATGAATGAACTTCAAACCATATGGAATGGTTTAGCAAGTGTAAAAATAAAAAAATACAGTAGTGTGCAGTGATGATTATACACTTAAGAAAATAAGGATAAATCAGAAACCTAGTACTATTCAAGACCAGAAGTACTATTCAAGTATTTATTTCATGGATTTTTGGATCATATTGATTAATAAGTAAAAAAACAATAATATATATATTAATACCAAAAATAACAGTCTCTTTTTTGAGAAAAAAAATTCAATATTTAGTGAAGCCACCCTTCACTGTGATTACAGCATTTAACCTTTCAGGCATAGTGCTCACATATTTCTTCACTTGCTAAACCATTCCATAAGTTCATTCATGCTATGCAAAAATCTAAATAAATTAATTTATGACACCTTTTAATTTTTTTCTGAAAAATTGGTATTTTCACTGTTTTTGTTTATTAGCCATACTTTTACCTCAATACACTTGTCATATATATATATAAAATCATTAGGAGTCCTTTTAGACAAAAGTGGTGGTGTATTATCCTCACTGCACCCTACTGTATAATTATCTTATTTTATGCAACTGTATAGATGAGAGTTAAGGGTCTTGTTCAAGGGTCCAACATTAGCAGGTTGAATTATTGGAGTAATTGTAGAATAATTGGAGTTGGTGGTAGTGTAATATGTGTTGCTGCTGTTGGTGGGAGTATTGCTGTTTTTTTGATGTGGCATTATCATTGTTGGTGCTACTAATGATGTTAGGATTCACTGTGTTGTTTCTAGTTTATATAGCAATAAATATTACAGAAAAAAGTAACAGATTATTTATTCATTCATTCATTTTCTTAACCGCTTAATACTTATTAGGGTCGTGGGGAGGCTGGCACCCATCCCAGCCGACTCTGGGCAAGGGCAGAGCACACCCTGCACAGCTCACCCAGCCATTGCTGGGTGTAACAGATTATTTAAATTTTAAATACATCTACCAAACTCTCAGAGGACAAAGCAAACAGATATAATACACAATGAGATGTTTATTCTCTGAAGTTTTCTCAAAGTCCAGTAAATATTTAAGAAAGCTAGATATACCTGCCCATCTTTTAGCTCAGTACAGGGGTGAGGGTGTTCATGAAGAAATTGTTTATTTAGACATTTACTAACTTGAATGTAGTTGATGCTTGTAATAGGCTCTTAGCCATATGATGAAGTTGTCAAAGGACTCCATAAAAGAATTTCTTTTTGTTACATGATGTGTTGTTGAATGATAAAGAGGACTAAAACACTGAATGACAAGTTTTAAGCAGGAGCATGAAGAAACCTTATCACCCCCTATTAGCATGGGCTCCATTATGAAGAAATTGGACTGGAATCAATACTGGATAGGGAGTGTAGCAGGAAACACAGAGCCTTTTGATTCTTCCCATAAATTTGTGTGGCCCTGTGAGTACTGTAAGTGACTATGGGTGCATTCTTAGAATGATGGTAATCACAGTGGTAATATTTTTCATAGCTACCCTGTACTGCACAGAACAGAGATTCACTAAAATTGCAGTCCATATAAATCCATAATCAACTGAAAATAGTATATGTGCTTTTCATGAAAATATCTAGTTGGTTCTGTTGATCTCTGCTGAAGACTAAGATCTGATGGCTTTGCTTTGTCATTTTCTTCCAGAACTGCTGTCTTGTGAAGCAGTGAGAACTTTATTCTTTTATGAATTTTTCATAAATAAAAGAAAAACATTCACAGAGAAATATTCCACATGTATGCTAGGTATGCTTGTCAGAGATTTCTGAGGTAGTATATCCTTTGTTGTGCTTTCCCCACCTGGTGAGAGATGTTTGTGGTCCAGGTGAAGTCAGCAGAGATGTGGACTCTAAGAAACTTCAAGCACTCCACCCTCTCTACCTCCTCTCCATCAGTATAGAGAGCAGAGTGCTCAGTCTTAGATCTCCTGAAGTACATAATCATCTCCTGTGTCTTGGATGTGTTTTGGTCCAGGTTATTGTTGTCACACTATTGCCGCAGATGCCGGACCTCCTTCCTGTAGGCTGGCTAATTATTATATAAACAATTATATTCTTGTGTTACTGAAATGTTCTTTAAACCTACGGTTTCCAAATGGTGTACTTGCATGATTGGTTACTTCATTTTTATTCCCTTCTATTACAAGTTATTACAAAATGAATTATTCTTGATATACATAGGATACTTGTATGGGGTTTGAAAGTTCCCACGAAAAATTTGCCAAGTAAGGGAAATCATATGGAAGCTCCACTTTAAGGCCGTGCCTAAATCTATATATTACACACATCACTGTTAGAGCTTTATAACGGTGCTATAAAACCCCTCTCTCTCACATCAGCAACTGCCTGCAGCACAGACCCCAGTGATCTCCCACTCCATGCACTTTACCAATCATAGTCACCTGAGTTCTAACTCACAGTACCTGTTTTCAATTACACATTATTTAGGGGTATTGGTTCGCAAGGTTTGTTGCAAAGTATACAGTACTCTGTGGTTTTGTGCCAGTCAGTACCAAGCCATTATCATTCGCACAGATGTACTTGTCTTTTTGGGCTTTTGACCATGCTTTTGCCTCTGATACTCTGATTGTGCCTTGCCTGATATTGGTAAAGATTTTGTCAGTTTTTCTGGATTTGTTTGCCTTGGTGTCTGCAATGAACTCATCTTTTTTTTCTTCTTTTTTTCTTTTTTTCTTTTTTCTTACATCTATCTCAGCCTGTATCTGTGACACTCTCTTATTAAGCATGTCATTTTAAATTAAAAGGAAAAGTAATGATCGTTGTCAAGCGGGCCTATTATATATTTATGCATTTTAATTATTGCTCGTAGCCTGCAGTCGGTAATTCCTTTTTTCTTCACTCATGCCTCAATTAAAAAGAAAAAAACTATGGGCATCTCTGCTTGCATAGAGAAATATTACAGAAGGAGAGGGTGTTTGAGAAATAACATACCATACATTGAGGTCTCAGAGATTCTCATGCCAAAGCACAGGCTACATTCGTTTTATGTTTATTATATAAAGACTAGTCTCAGCATGTCATACATGCAACAAAGCCTTGGCATCTTGTCCCTTGTCTCTTGAAGCAGACTGACATACAATATGTTATATGATTATGATGTCTGATGATGTTAGGGACCTGGAAGATGTAATGCATCAATCAATTTAGAGTTATTTAGAGTCATATTAAACATTATCAGTCAGTCAATTCAGTGTGACAGGAATTATACATTTTAAATGCAAACAGCAATAATGTGCATGATTCCAATCTACATTTTAATTTTAATTCATTTTTACATTTTACTCTGGCTGTGTGGATGTGACAGCAGGCATTTTGACTTGTTGATCTGTTCTTCATTTCTCTAACAGGAACATGCACCTGATCAGATGCAGTGTGTGACATCAGTTAAAGTCAATACGAAATCGTCCTGCTTTGACAAATGCTTAAGGTGTGCCTTTGTTAAATCCACAGCTAGTATGATCCATGCAGTGCTGAATAAATGAATAAATCTGTTCCATTGATTCCATTTGTGTTCCCTTTCTGGCATTTTGCTATGGCTGCTCTTTTGTTATGGCTGAATAGCAACAATATGCTGCTTTTTCTTTTTTCTTTTCCTTTCTTTTCCAGATTTTAGAAAGCGTAAACATAAACATATGAAGAGAATGGTCAGATCAAATTCTGACAAGATAATATTTTCTCTGTCTTCAGTAATTGCTGGTCAGTATCTCCTGGTCAACAACCTGGTCACAATTGTAGAATGTAGTTCTGGAACAATGAGCGCAAGGCTGCAACACATCCTGGATTGTATGCCAGACTGTAATAAATAGAACTGGGTGGAGCTTTCCACTGGGCCCTATGGTGAATAAGGCTCTCAGCAAAAGCATTGTAGAAATGCATGTAAAATCCTCCAGGTGCAACTAGGTTATCTGTGCAGGGGGAAAAAAATATACTGCATGATCATGAACCATATCAATGGCTTAGCCAAAAACAAGTCAGTATAAAGGATACATATTCATCTTTTCTCAAAATGGCAGCTAGTAAAAAAAATGTGAACAACATTGTTAATGCTGAGCATCTCTCTCCCCCTCTCTCTGTCTCACTCTCTCCCTCTCTCACGCTCCCTCACTCTCCCTGTTGTTATTAATCCACAGAAACAATGTCTGCATCTCCACATAGTGATGTGCCTTATAATATTTCGTATTGAACACTAAATGCCATTGTGCTATCCATGGTGATCTGCTCAAATTAGAGACCGAAGCAACATTCTAATCACATGAGTGTCATGTTTTTAAACATTCATGTGCTCTCAAACTATTTCTCTGTCTGATCTGAAGCTGCAGTTGCTTTTAATAATTTATCTAGCCTGTCTGGCACTGACGAGTAGTGGCAGTGGTGGGATAGGTGCAATTGGCATGGAAACAACGTTCTAGATTTTCCTTTCTAATCCCATATCACAGTTCACAAAAACCTGACAAATTGTAATGATGCTCAATCTGCATCAATTTATGTTCATTAATCAACAATTGCTAGAGCTCTGAAACACACTCGAAGGCAAAAATGTTGCATATGGGAAATTACTACTGGACCAAGGTTGAGAGACTAATGTTACTGCAAATATTATATAGCTATTATAGGTTTTTTTCTATAATATATCAAAATCATTTCTCAGAGGGAAGGTTTTGGTTGGGTACAGAAGATGCATACTTGAGCCTAAACTCTCTCAATGAAGCAAAACATAGGGATCATAGGATATATATATATATATATATATATATATATATATATGTTGTATGTGGGAAAAATAATAGTACTCCAATTTTATTCCAACAAGCCTGTTTCGAGGTTGCACACTCATCAGGGGATTTAGCTATGTTTCGACATATCGAGCACTGCTCTAC
>JAOUQZ010000051.1:14186599-14199790 GCA_028564935.1 Neosilurus hyrtlii
AGATGGGCGCCAGCCTCCCCGCGACCCTAATTAGGAATAAGCGGTTCAGAAGATGAATGAATGAATGAATGAGTATGTAGTGGCTAGCACTTCCTACTCACAGCAAGAAGGACCCGGGTTTAAGCACCATGCTCTGAGAAAGTGCTCCAGTGACCTCCCACAGTCTGAAGACATGCCAACTGTATATTTTCGATTGCCTCTGGGTGTGAATGTGAGCTTGAATGGTTGTGTGTCTGTGTTGTCCCTGTGCTGGTCTGCCAAGTCATCCAGAACGAACCCCACCTTTGCCAGAAATTGGCTGGGATGGGTTCTAGCCTCGTTGTGACCATAATACTTTTAGATATTTATATGATAATTATCGAATATACAATATGAGTCGGCAGAGATATGTGCCAGCCTTCCCGCAAGCCTAATTGGGATTAGGTGGCTTAGAGAATGAATGTATGAATATGAGTGGCAATGCAAAGTATCAAATTTACCATGTTGAATAATAAATAATGATCATGTACAATCATAGGTAAAATTGACATAAAAGATATCATGTTGACACACTGTATGCAAGTATATTGAAACTAAACTGTTTTAATTCTCCAGTTCATCTTTATCATGCATATCTTTACCAGTCTCTTCAACGAATACCCCAAAGCCTCCGCTTACATTATGTTGACTGGCATCAAGTTCTGTGCATTTGCAGCAATGCACTCTTGATCATGAGGTATTAGGGAAAGCTACAGTAAGTTAGAGACAGACTGGCTGGAGACATCTGGTCAATACTGTACATCCTGAAGCACTACAGACAGGCATATCTTTAAGGTAACCAGGTAGAGGCCGTACTGGCATTCTCGCTGATGCCATTACAAACCCAAAGGGTTCTTTTATTAGCTCAGTAATTTTGACCATTGCATGATTGGTATTGGTGTCAGATGCTGATATGAGTTTTTTAATAACTGCTGAACTACTGGATTTTTGACATGTGACAGTCTCAGGAATTTACCTGAAATGTTGCAATAAAGAGAACAACATCCACTGAGCAGCAGTTCTGCAGATATAAATGCCATGTTTATGAGAGTGGTCAACAGAGAATGGTCAGATTACTCAAGCTAAGAGAAAGGCTACAGGAACTCACATAACCACCCTGTCCTATTGTGGTGACATGAAGAATCTCTGAATGCGAGAGACATCAAACATGATGAAATACAACAGTAGGACATTTATCCATCTTTTAATGTCTACTGCTAACATAATAATGCACCATGTCTGAAGCAAATATCAAACTGGCTTCATGAACATGACGATGAGTTCAGCCTTCTTCACTGTCTAGTGAGTGGAAAAGAAAACCTTTGGGTCAAGTGGAAGACTCACAAAAGTGCAGCTTGTCGAATTCTTGACAAAGTATTGAGGCTGTTTTTAGAGAAAAGGGAGAAGGTGTTCTTAAGAGGATCCTAAAAAACTGCTCAGTTCATGTATCTAAAATAACCAGACTTTCAGTGATTTTAATTAAATAAATATTTATATATAATAAATATAAATATTGATTTTTTTTTCTTTATATATGACAGATGTCACAATTTTTCTTTTTGGAATTAAGTAACAAAATGTGTCTTTAACCAAAAATCTAGTGCTGTGAGGTGCTACAGTATCTCATCCAGCTAACCGGAAACAAATTTGTCTACTGGGATAAAAAATAAAACAGTGTGAGTTTGAAATTTGTATTCTGTAGCTGTCACTCACATCCTTACACACATGGATAGTCAATGTTCTACAGAAAACCCTACGTTATATAAAGCTGAGATTCAACCAGGAGCCACAGGAGTGAATGTGCCATCATATATTCTGTTGAGTGGGTGTGTGTGTGTGTGTGTGTGTGTGTGTGTGTGTGTGTGTGTGTGTGTGTGTGTGCGTGCGTGTGTGTGTGTGCGTGCGCACATGCGCGCATCCAGAAGGAGGTATGATTTTTAAAGCATCAACAAATTTATTATTCCATTAAACTTGCCTGAGGTCAGAGCACCACATTAGGATTGGGCTTTGTGCAAAAAAGTTGCTAAGAAATGAATCTAAAAACCCATTAGATGACAGACATTCCAGCATCTGATTCTGTACTATGCTATACACTGGTCTGTTTCTGATTAATCGAGGAATGCCCTCTAATGAAGATATTGCAGTGAGACGTTACTCTGCTTTAAATTAACATATGGAAATGCTGTGTGTCTGTGTGTGTGTCTGTGTGTGTGTGTGTGTGTGTGTGTGTGTGTGTGAGAGAGAGAGAGAGAGAGAGAGAGAGAGAGAGAGAGAGAGAGAGATCATGTATGAACTCTGGTGTTGCAAAATGAATAGCCAAAGCCCACAAAGTACTTGTTAAAGAGGAGCTCCATGGTAGATACTCCCGGCTCAGTAAATAATGGTTCATAGTATGCTTGTGTTTGTTTGCTCTTGTTTATTAAGAGTCCATATTGGGAAGTTTTGGATGAGCTTTGCTGCCTCAGCAGCTGAGCTCTCAGAGACAGAACAAGTATTAATGTGGAGGAGGGGAGGAGAGAATTTTCAGTCCAAACAGAGAGATGACACAGTGAGAGTGTCTACAGTATTACGCTAAGGAAAAAAATAGAAAGAACAAGTAGAAGAAAAAGAGAAAGAAGTCCTTTTTTTCATATATACATTATAGCGCAGTAAAATTATTTTCTTCCTTTATCCCATCTTGTTAGGACATTGTGGTGTGAGACCCAACAGTCAGGATCTTGCAAGGTTCAAACTGGGCATCCAACTGCAATTTCACTGAAATTTAAAATGTGGCTATTCACTGATAATTACTTTTATTATCCCTTCATTAGACCCTAGAAGGTATTAGAGCATGTAGACAGAAACAGTGTAGGACATGAGAGGCTACTGAGTTGACAATCATCCCCTACCCTTGGATGTTTTTTTTCTCCAGAAAAAAGAAAATCACTGGGGGTGTAATTCTTTGTCTTTGCTCATTGTTGATGCTACGTGATGTGAAAATTGCATGGTGACATAGAGAGGTTACCTAACTAGCACTTGATATTCTATCAATGTTTTGGTTAATTCAGAAATCATATGCACAAACATGCCTGGAGCAGTAGGTCACGTATTCTGCCTTATCATGATTATGTTCCACCCTCGTGAAATGCATTTATTTATTGAGTGCAATTGGACCTGATTTCACAGACTGGGTTTCATTTTCCAAAGCACATTATTGATTAAGGTTCCATCATATGCGCTTTTCAGCTTTGTAAGCAAAAGCCGATGGTAGAATTCTGACTAGTAATGCATAATTAAGTGGCATGGAATCAAAGAAAGTCGTTACTAAATCTACCACCAAACCCCCACACCCACTCCCTTCCTTCTTTAGCTGTAGTGATGGAAGTGTGAAAAGATGTGCCATATTTATCTCACTACATTTGCACCCCACACTCACATCAATGCTACTGTCATCATCTGCACCAGACAAAGCACTGAGATGAAAACGAACAGTTTATCATATCCACTGAAGCTACAGAACAAAATCCTTTGGCAATCTTATTCACAGAACAGTTGTTATGCATTTCTGGAGTTACAGTTAATTTAATAGACTGGGCATCACCAGGATAGCAAATTACCTTAATGCTTTACTAAGACATAAAAAGTCTTAATTACATTTTAATGAAACTTAAAGATGTGTGTCCATTTGACATCTACTGGTAGGATACACTAATAAACTTAAGTCCAGACAGGACTACAGGAGCATGACCAAATATGAGGATGGCACTTGATGGTGTCAAATTATTCCCTGCAGAGCTTAGATGAGTTCTAGTGCAATAAAGTGTCTGCTTCTTGTGTATGTCAAGGACAGGAAATGATTATAATGAGCAATGACAAGACGATGTAGAGTTGAAAATGCTTATGGGCAATTCCACCATAACTGATGTGTCATTCGCACAAAAGATAATACAAAAAGACCTATTTATACCATACCTATAAGTATGTAACTTTTATTACAAACAGAATTTAATTATAAAAAATCATCAGACAAAATACTGAAAATTGTGAAATTGAAATTTAAGTGACTTAAAGTGGTTACACCAAAGATGGAACTGAAGCGTTATTAAAATTATGTAACATTAACTTTCAAAATATAAATCCACAGTCCTATGAACTGCATGGGAGAACATCACTTAAGATTTGTACAAACAATTAACTGATGACAAAGTATATCGGTCCACTTAAATACAAAACACATTTAACATTATTATAATGAGAACAATTAATTAGCATAACTGATGTGGCATTACTGATTTAATATCAGTATACACATGAAGTTTTAAGCTCCAAGATGGCCGTCAGTCATGTAGCATGCATCTGCAGAAAATATCTTGTTAGATATACTATCTCTATATTCAATAAATAATTCTTAAAAAAAATTCAACAATTATTTTTTCCTAATAACTGATTAAATTTTTTATGCAATTGTTCTTATACAAAGCCGTAGTTAACAAAAAGTGTGGACAACTTCAATGTTACGTTCAGTATATAGGGAAATGTACCAATATGTGAGAGAAACCATCCTCATGGCTAGTGATGGATATACTGAGCTGAATTAAAGTAGATATTACATTTTTTCTTGTCAATTATTGACACTGTTTTTCTATATTTGAGGAATGTGTCTTTAAACAATTATGTTTACTGAATGAGCTATGAAATTAACACAATTATTACATAAAGGAAAATATAGAGATTTAGGAGGCCTGGGTTTGATTCCCAGGCTGGGGCTTTTCTGTGTGGAGTTTGCATGTTCTCCCCTTGTCTGTGTGGGTTTTCTCTGGGTATTCTGGTTTCCTCCCACAAACCAAAAACAAGCACAGTAGGCTAACTGGCTGTTCCAAATCACCCCTAGGTGTGAGAGTGAGTGAGAATAGTCATATGTATGTTAGCCCTGCGATGGTCTGGCAAGTTGTTCAGGGTGAATAAATTAATAAATGAAGTGAATAAATAAGCCTCCGCATTTCTTGACTACGGTCTGAAGCGAAAGCAGGAAAGGTTAGCACTAAGTTTTCTTTTCACCTCCTGTCACTAGATGATTTCTGTGTTCTTTTGTATCACCTGTATTTTTGTTTAAATATCCATTTAACCATTTCATGTTCAGGGTTCCTGTTCATGTTTGGTGTTGTTTTGCTTGGTAAAAGTTTGTCCGCCTACCTGAGTCAGATTGTGTGTTTTTAATTCTGTAAGCGTTAGTGTAAGAGCCTCTGTTTTTTTGTTTTAATATCATTATAGCAAGAATCAACTCCACACAGAAACGCCTGAGCCTGGGACTCGAACCCAGGCCTTCTTACTGTAAGGCAGGTGTGCTTACCTCTACGCCACCAGGCTTTAATGGAAATTATTATTAATTAATAATTTAAATTAAGAAAAGAAAAATCAGTCACATGTGCTTCTGCCAAAGGATTTAAAAAGAGCTCTTAATTATTTAAAATAAATTTATTGTAAGTAAAATCACCTTCAAGTAGTGTTGATTTCTAATAACTGCCAATTTGTTCAGGATCCAACCCAAAAGCAGAATGTGTAATGTGAAAAGCAATATCTACAAACCCTCAAATTTCATCACATGATTTGCAGGTAACTCTTGCAGTTGTTGGTGTGAGCGTGCATACATCTAGATTCAGAAAGAGTTTGGACAAATTGGCCTGTTTGGGAGGCATGTCAGAAAAAGACATTTGATGTCCTAAAAGAAAATTAGAGGAAAACGATAATTTGCCGATGACCATATAGCCAAGGGCAGGCTGTTTGGAATAGTGTGCACTGGGAAGGTAAATTAAAGATTTATTATTTGATCACAGTCCACATGTGAACAAGAGAAGAATCTCATACCAGCTGTGAAGCATGGTGGTAGGAATCTTATTGCTTGGGGCTGATTTACTGCCTCAGGGACTGAGCAGCCTGAAGTCACCGATTCAACTAGGAATTCTGCATCATATTAAAGAGTGCCTGAAGATAATGCGAGGCCATTCAAAAGCTGAAGTTGCAGCCAAGGTGGATATTTTTTCAACAGGATAATGATCCAAAGCACACAAGAAAATCCACCAATTAATAGCACACAGTTAGAAAATGGAGTTATTGAATTGCCTAGTCAAAAACCAAGATTTGAAGTTGTGGGGTGAATTTAAAATGAAAAGTAAAAGAAAACCCTCAAACATCTTGCAACTGAAGGTAGTGGTCAAAACTACCATCGAAGTCTGGTAAAGAATGCAAAATTATGAAAAAGAGGCTACATAATTTATTCATTCATTTTCTAAGTCACTTAATCCTAATTAGGGTAGTGGGGAGGCTGACACCTATCTCAGCTGACTCTTGGTGAGGGTGGGGTACACCCTGGACAGCTCACCAGGCCATCACAGGGCCAACATACACACAACCATTCACACTCACACTCACACCTAGGGGTGATTTGGAACAGCCAATTAGCCTGCTGTGCATGTTGTTGTACTGTGGGAGGAAACTTGAGTATCCAGAGAAAACCCACGCAAGCAAGGGGAGAACATGCAAACCACATAGAAATGCCTGAGTCCAGGAATCCAACCCAGGCCTTCTTGCTGTGAGGAGGATGTACCAACCACCCTGAAAAAGAGGTTATTTCTGCTAAATGAAATGAAATAAAACGAAAACTAAAGTGTGTAATAATTTCCTTCATAAGAGAATATTACAATTAATTATATTTTTGTTGACTAAATTATTGTAAAATCTAATTTATTCATGGTTTTATTCAGGGATATCACCTTTAAAACATTTTTGTTTATTTTTTGTATTAGACTTTACTTCATAATTTTTTTCTTACAGTTCTGCTGATGTTTGGTTGATTCTTGGTCGGTTTTTCCCTGTTCCTAACACTTGTGCTGCTGATACATGAAAGTTTCCCTGGTATGAGGTTAATACAGTTTATCTTAACTTATCTTGACTTATCTTTCATTTTTCTCTAGGCACTGTATTACAAAATGAAATGTTTTGCACATTATATACTTTTTCCCAGAGTAACTCTATAATGTTTGAATGGAAAACAGTGAAGCCAGATTGAGGCTACTTTTTGATGCACAGCAAAAAAATTAAATAAATAAACAAATAAATAAATACATACATACATACATACATACATACATACATACATACATACATATGTACATACATACATTAATATGAGTAGCAATAGTCCATTCTGTGGTAATAATGCAATGCAAAAATGTTTGTGACATAATTGGGGGGGGGGGGGCACCTCCTGTATGGGGGGTCATACAGTGTTCTGTTTCTTTAGAAAAGAACAACAGCCACATAAATGGACAGATCAATGCGAAAATTATTTGATGTCAAAAAAGCAGAAAATGAACTCATTGGAAGGCTAAAGCTAACCTGGCCTCTAGCATCCCCATAGGTGCTACACATTCTGATTGCTTGACTGCCCCTTGTTTAAATCACATATTTAAATATCTGTTGGTCCCTAGTTGGATCATTTGTTGGCTCTTTGAGAAAATAACAGTAAGAATCTGTGATGCACATAAAATTGAAAAATGGCCAGTTAAATGAAAATTATGGTTGAAAATCTCATTAGGTCAAAATTACATTTGAAAACCAACCTCCCAGTTGACTGTCAAACTCTCAGATTTATACTTATGAGAAGGACAGTGATATACATTCACCAGCATCTTTGTAAATACACCAATATTTTCTTATTTATTTATCAGGGCATTTAAAAAAGGTTATTTGTAAAACTTGGGACAGCAGTGAATTGTTATTGATTAGATTCTAATTTAATTTCCCCAGCTGTGCTGCTTAGGGCTGTCGGATATCCCGTGAAAAAGATGCAGGAGCTCAAGCTCTCAGTGCGCTCTGTGTGCAAATATATATGACCTCTGATGCTTCAATTACCTCTTGATATTCTCTGGCCAGATTCTTGCAGTGAATTATTCTTGGCATGATGTCAGCCTATGGGGTTTAGCCACTCCTGAGCACTTGGAAATGCTCTCCTTCCCCTCCCAGAAGCCTGTCCTCACATGGACATGCAGTTCCATAGAGACCATAAACAAACCTTCAGTTTGGAGATGAGGCAGCTGTTGCAGCACCACATGCAAAATGGTCACCCTTCACTGTGACCAAGGGATGGGCGAGAGAGGGGGAGGAGAGGAGTTGGCACAAATGAGTAAGAGAGAACCTTAATCCATCACCTCCAGCTGATTGTGTAAAAGAGTGCCCACATCTGGCACAGCTCAACTTATGCCTAAGCCTTAGTTTTATGTGCGTATGTCTGTGGTACATTCAGTTCTGTCTGTTAAACACAGTTTTAATGTCTGAGTGCATAGCAGGTTTTTTGATGGTAATCCAAATATGTGTCTGAATAGGTTTGTTTTGTGCATGCCCACTGGTAAGTGTGACAAATCTGTGTGTCTGTCCCTTCAAGCACATTAGCATTTGCAATGATTTGATCTCAATCATGCCAAATGTAGCTGACAGGATTAAAATCAGAGAGGCAAATGTCAAAATCACACACACTGCTTATAAAAGGCAACACTGTTTTTTGCTTGGAGCAATGTGAAAATGCCAGCATGTGTAAGGCTTTAAGCAGCAAGGTTACGAGGGAAAAGAATAAAGCTTTTTGGTCAGCCAGATTAGTGGTCTAACAAAGAAGAAGAGTATGGATAAAAACAGCAGATATGGTGAGTTGATATTTTGGCAACAAGGCACAATGTGTATCCTGGTGACTGCCAAAATCCACAGCCCAGAGCACCTCTGAGCTTCCTTAGTGCCCTTGGGACACCAACTGTGGGAGCCTGGAATGTTAGCACTACTAGAAAATGCATTGTGATGGGACTACCACAATTAAACCTAGAAAAACACGATCTTTTTTGCTCCTTATCTGTAGCCGTATGATGCATGCCGCAGGCATTCAGCTCAATGCATTCAGTTTAATTCTCGAGCCCATACCAAGCTTCTGTAATGAATACAGCAGCATGGAGTTTCTGTCTGCTTAATTGGCGAGTATGCTTTTGAGCCTACCACAGAGGGAGACTCCACAGATAAATGTCTAGGACTGCACAAAAAAGAAAGAAGGGAGTTAAAAAATTAAGCTCTGGTGGGCAACAGTCCCTTGAGTAATTTAAATCTGCTCATTTCACCTATAAAACACTGGCTTTATCTATGCTGCCTAAGTGAGATTTTTAATGTGAAATGTAATCTCTACAAACCCAAAATTTCATCACAGTATTTGCAGGTAACTCTTGCAATTGTTGGTGTGGAATTACAAAAGTCTACAATAAGATAAGAATTTGGACAAGTTTGGTCTGCTTGGGAGGTGACCCAGGAAAAAAGCCTTTAATGTTCTAAAAGAATATTGGTATAGTTTACCAATAGCCATATTTTCAAGGGCCTGGCCAATTATAAAAATGTGCTCTGGTCAGGCAAATTACAGAAGGGTTGTTTGAACACGGTACACATGTGAACGAAAGAGGAACCTCATTCCAACTGTGAAGACTAGCTTGTGTTTGCTTCATTGCCTCTGGGACACTGATTCAACCAGAAATTCTGCCTTATATTAAAGCAGCCACGTGAACATGTAAAAAAAGTTGCAATGGCATTAATATTCAAACTATGGCACATGAGTCTGGGACATCTTCCTGTACTCTTGATGCGCACAACTGGAGTTGCATAAGTTGTTGTTGTTAGAAAGAAAGTATCAAATTCTTTTTCCACCCTCTTGGTATAAATTACAGAATCAACCTGATGTGCACAAGATGTGCACTCACATGTTCCCCTGTACATCTCATTTGGGTTTTTGCCTCTAGTACTGCCTCTGATACTATCACTCAAGCCAGAAGAGAGAGCTGTCAATATGAGTGTACAGAAAGTTTATGATTACTTTAAATGGCCAGCAGTTATGTTGCTAAATATATCCTTTAATTTGAACTCAACCAAGACTGCAAGAATGGCATGAACATATGTCATGTACTTCATTTGGCCTGCAGTCACTACCATGTTCCAGATTTAATTAAATGTTGACAAAATGAGGCATATCTGAAGCCTTTAGCCATCAACAACTCACAATGCAATGAGTTCCAAAAGCTTTATGGTAAGGAGAAAAATAGAATAAAGTATTCTTCACTACATGAACAAAGCTTCTTTGGTCCGTTCATCCACTTGCAGTAAACATTGTTCAGGGTTGCAATGGATCCAGAACTGACTGAGGACAGAAATCTGGATTGAGCACTGCTCCTTTAGAGGGTAGCATGCACATACCCTTTCACCAAAAGGCAATTTAGTATAGCCACCTAATTATATGTTCTCAGGATATGGAGAAAACCAAAAACCCGAGAGGAAACTGAAATAGACGGAAGGAAGAAAATTCAAAGGGAGTTTACTCAGACAGTAAAACAATCAACCTGGGTATCGTGGAGCTGCAGAGCAGCAATGGTACGTGCTGTGCTACAGTACCACTCAGTTCACACAAAAGCATGTTTCAATATGCCACAACGAGTTCTCCCAGAAAGAGTTCATTTAGTGTTCATCCAAGGATTCTGTCTGTGTTTAGGATCATTTATATCATCATTTTGCAATGATGTAAAGCTCATGTGGTTGTACTTGAAAGAAAGATCGTCCCAAAGATTAATCTTTTACTAACAAGGCATGAGCAGAAATAAAAGACAAAGTGCCATTTAATTGGATAACCATAAAGATCAATACCAGTTTCTCTAGCTTTGTGGATGCACATCTGATACTGATCTTCTCTTGATTATGAAAGATTAAAGGATGAAAAGGGAAAAGGTTTCTGTAAACCTTCCATTAACTCCATTCTAACCACATCCATTTTCAGCTTAGGCCCCCACTTCCCAAATATTCCTCAACAAATTCTCTTTATCTTTTTAATCTTAGTTTGATTAACAAAAAGTGGGTGACCTTGGGCAGCAACCCCAGGTTTAAGCACAAAATTATTCCATAATCCTCTGGCCAACATATGCAATCCAAGCTTATCTTTAAGAGGTACAGAGGCTGATCCTGATTCATTTCAGAATGCTGTTCATAGAGCCAAAGTTTAACAATAAAACAGCAGTTACTTTGTTCAGTCTGGAAAAATCTCCCTATTATTTTTGCACCTCAAATGTGGAGCAGGGAGGAAACTCCGCTCTCGGGCTAAAAGAAGAACCGGGTTGGAAAGGGTATGCTTTTGTCAAGTTGATTCCATGTCTTCAATGTTCCTAGAAAGCGACTCAGTTTGTATATTTGTAGTCAGTGACACTGTATGCTTTCATAACTCTCTAATGTGCTTTGCGCATGAAGTAGGACTATGATTTCACAGATAGGCTTAGCTTGTTGAGTCATACCTAAAAATCAATTCTTGGGTGGTCTTATCACTATCCTGTCAGAATGCACACTCACAGATTTATTTCATTGGTGCAAATATTTTGTTGCTGTAATAAAAAAATAAGTGTTGTCTTTGCAGGAAATAGAGCTTTAGTTCAAAGGAATTCCTGTTTGTATTAAGCAGAAGGACCAAATAATGTATATAGTCATAAAGATAAGCACTTGCATGCTTGACAGACTGCCATGCTTAGAGACTTCATAATAGTGCTGATGAAAAAACTGTTTGTATGCTGCATATATTGTAAAAGAAATGCCTGAAATGTGATTTGTGTGTTTGTGTTTTGTAAGATGAGAAATGTAGTATTGGGTTATGTAGGATGAGTGTTCAGCTGTTAAGCTTTGTATGACTGTAAATTTTTAACACTCATGAAAATTTGCACACCAGCTTAGATTGTGACACACTATCGGGTCCTTTCTCCTCTGATGGGTTTGTGAAGCAGCCTAGTCTGTCTGGCTGACTGCTAGGTTTGTCACTTTGTGAGTGACCTTTTTCTTGTTTATATGTACAGCAGCTTGGATGCCTTGTTTTTACCTCTTATCTTAGCTTTTTGAACAGCACCTGCACTCTCAATCTGCACCACGCATACGTGGTGGTGAGTCAAAGAAAGGCTGGGCTGCAGTCCTCTCTCTCTTATCTCTCATTTCCTCCCTCTCTTGGTCCCACCCTCCAAACAGCTGCTGAAACAATCTTCAGAAACAGCTTCATGCCGCAGTGGTACAAATCATACAGCACTCTCCAGCTCTGCCAAATTACAAGTGGGAGGTGTGTGAGGCAAAAATACATCTAATGTATTCTGATACACAATAAAACTAACACGAGTGGAAATATAAAAATAATTTTAGCGTTCAGGTGGATGACAGCCACAGTATACTTCTGAAAGGACACTGATCTGTCTGGAATTATAAAGGGATGGTTATAACTGTCACTTTGAGATTTAAATTCCACTGATTATTATATTTTCCTTCTGTCATTCAAGCAAAAATATTTGATGGAAAAAAAGTGGCGACCTTTAATAAATTAAACATAAATTAGTCATATGGTGAAAAATTACTCAAACAATTGCTTCATATTTTACTTTATTTATACAGTACCAGGAGAACATTTGGATACACCTACTCATTTTTAATCATAAGATGTGTCCAAACTGTTAAGTGGTCCTGTATACTAACCCCATTTCAAGAAAAGTTGGGACTTTTTTCCATAACACAGTAAAAATAAACTCAGCTACAACTGAAAATATTTTTACATTTTTTCTGGTCAACCCCCACTGAAATGCAGGTGTTCAGCACTCTATATTTACAGTGTCAATAAGGGAACTGTGCAAGATTCCACCAAGACTACAGACCTACACGGAAAAAAATTCTATAACTTTTTGACTGTAGGAGCCACACATTAAAACCAAACGCACTATGGTACATATTTATTTGCTGAAAGCATTCCATCTCAGAGACTATTCATCAATACTCACTAAGCCTGAGGTTAATAATTGTTTTAGCACATACTACATGGGAACATATTTTCACATTTTTAATCGATTCAAGCTTTTTACAAAGTTTGCAGGGTGGATAATTAATAATAATTGACTGAAGGCGAGGTGAATGTTGCTAAATAGTCCCCAGAAGGAACATGCCTGAGGCAAATAATGGTTTTAGTATATTCTACACAATTCATTCATTTATTTTCTCAACTGCTTAATCCTAATTAGGGTCGCGGGGAGGCTGGCGCCCATCTCAGCCGACTCTGGGCGAAGGCGTGGTACACCCTGGACGGCTCGCCAGGCCATCGCAGGGCCAACAGTC
>JAOUQZ010000051.1:14212064-14225866 GCA_028564935.1 Neosilurus hyrtlii
GGTAGCCTGGTGGTAGCCTGGTGGTAGCCTGGTGGTAGCCTGGTGGTAGCCTGGTGGTAGCCTGGTGGTAGCCTGGTGGTAGCCTGGTCAGAAGGTTGGTGGTTCAAGCCCCACTATCACAGAGTTGTCACTGCTGTGCCCAGTGCAGTTAACTGGGATATCAAGGGCCAGCCGTGTCTCACTGTCTGTGGTGAGAGGCATGTAAAAGAACCATTGCTGACTTTTGTAAAGAGTACATTTACAGCATTTGGCAGGCACTCTCATCAAGGGTGATTTACAATTATAATTTTTATACAGCTGAGCTATTGAAGGTTAAGGGCCTTGCTCAAGGCCCCAACAGTGCTGATAGTGGGGATTGAAGAGCTGATCTTTGAATCAGTAACTCATTGCCATAACCACTAAGCCACCCCTGCCCCTTAGTAGAGTAGGCCATTGGATTGCCGTCAGCGTGTTTCTGCCCTGCGATGGCCTGGTGAGCTGTCCAGGGTGTACTCTGCCCTCGCCCAGAGTCGCCTGAGATGGGTGCCAGCCTCCCCGCGACTCTAAATAGGATTAAGCTGAAAATTAATGAATGAATAAATGGATCAACATGGTCCCACCATCCCTAAGCTCTCTTTTAATGGTCTTATTTTCAGATTTATTCTGACTCTATAATTATTAGGGTTTGTTGTTTTGACCGGACGTGCAGCCTGTTGCATCTTTGTGCACAGCACTGGGGAATCCTTCTGAGCTTTTCGAATGAGTGCCATCTGTGGCCTTGTTGTTTGGATTTTGCTAATATTTGCGTAATGTTTTACTATTATGTTGCTGGGGATAGGATTTTTTTTTCAAATTAATATACATTTCATGCATTAAGTAGCATGTCTCTTGCGAAAAATGTACTGAAGTAGCAATGAAAGCACATATACCTTCGTGGATATTTAAATTCCAAATTAATTTTGTTCGTTTTTATCTTCCAGCACAGTAAAATGGAATAATTACAAGCTGTAAATAAACGGGTGTGTGTTTCTTATTATTTAAATATGCAGTAGTTGAACTGGAGGGACAATGAACCACTTGTCGATATCAGTTGTTTTACTCTTCCTCTGCTCATTGTCTTTGTCATTTGAGAATGTTTCTGTTTGTTCGCTATATTTACTTTAAAAACAAGAGTATCTACTCAGTCACTTCCTCATATTTAATCAATCTGACCAAGCCTTGATGTTTTTAAAAATGTTACATACTGAATGCTTAACATTCAACCTGCAACAATCTCTTGTCTGCTGTCATCACTGAGCATCATATAATTTCTATTTATATGCCATGTCATCTGTCTTCTTACATTAATGTGCTTCAGCTTAAATTATAGGTATCTTTTTAATATATATTTTTCTAACTACTGCTTGAATATATTCATAATCTTTTGGCATTGATAATTTCTACAATTTATCAACTAACAGACGGTTTCCTGCCTGTGAGTTTGATTTCTTTTTTTAAGTACTATTATTATTATTATTATTATTATTATTATTATTATTATTATTATTTCTAGCATGTCCATAAAAAATAATCTTTTGACAAGCTTGGGAAGCCACAGTCTATTTAAAAACCTTAGACCACCTCTGTCAGGAAAGCAATTATGTGTGAGAGTTCACCTTTAATTTAAATGAGATTATGTTACAGAGCCATGAAAAAAAGGGCTTCTGTTCAGATAAAAATAATACAAGTGCTAAGCTCTTTATCAAATCCTGTGGTTCAGGGACTGAGAGAGACTGAGCCCTAGCTGTGGTTAGAAAGCTGGCTGTCCGTTAACATGGACCATAGGCATTTTTAAAGAGACAGTAGGAAAATGAAGGAATGAATAAAGATTTGTGACCAACAGAGTCAACTATGAGCATCCCTTGGGAGTGCGAGGTGAAACAAAGGCATTGTAGAGTCTATTTCCAGAAGCAATCTGTGCAGGAGTCTGATTCTAATCGAGAGGCAGTGGTAAAGGCAAAGCAGGTCTTTTTATGCAACCTATTTAACAGCATGTGTACTTTCTTCCCCCCTCCCTGTGGGCTGGCTGAAACAAATCTGTTTTTGTTGTTCAATCATTGTATTAAAGAAATATGTTTGTTTGGCTGGTAACACTGAATAGTTTTGTTACGCTGCAAGAGCTCTGAATTGTCTTCATCAGAATGTAGCAGAAGATATAAGTATGTCTCTTACTCTAAATGCGTTTGATTTTTTTTTTTCTCCCACTCACTTATTTTTCTGTTTCTCCCTCCAGCAGCAGATGAGCTTGGCATTGAGTTCATGGGTAAGGAAAATGCTTTCTGTAATTACTATTCATCTCACAAAACACATGCACTCTTTCTTCTTCATACCAATTTATCATTTTAGTTATCATTTGTTTCACAAGGTTTTCCCATTCCCTCACAGCGGTGTTACAAATCAAAAGGTGCCAAGGGTGTGCACCTGTGTTGTTTTACCTGCTGACTTTGTCAAGCACCACTCAGCCATATCGTGTGATTACTATGTGGATGGCTGGCACTCTTCTAAGCAGCAGGGGAGTGAGTGAGCCTACAGTCCTTTCCCCCCTAGTGAGAATGTTGACAGTAGCGTTGTTGAGGATTGCCAGCTACAGACCACAAACAACTCAGATGGGCTTGATTTGCACAGAATTAATGTGCATCAAAGTGCATACCTAACCCCTAAAACTTCCAACAGCAATCTGGTGTCACCATGAAAACACAGGTAGTGGACGAGTTAGGTAATGTGAGGAGAGAGTATCTGCTGTACCTGCAGCCTCTGTTTGGGTGATGCAAGTTACGCAGGTGTGTGTATATGTTACCAGTTTGTCTCGGTGCCTGTAGAGCGTGCGTGCATGTGTGTGTGTGTGTGTGTGCGCACGTATTTTGTTAGTTTTTTTGTTTCCCAGTTAGTACATTCTAAGCCCAAAGGTATATCACTTGCTGAGATTGCACATTGCATAATGTGACTCTTGGGATAAGAAATACCACATATCTGATAGGGTAAGTGGCTGCCTTTACTAACAAACTAGAGTAGCCACAGATTTAAGCAGTGTCAACAAACAGAATCCATAAACTGCACTAAAAGGAGTTTTTTTTATAGAAGCCGTTTTTCCCCACTTTCCTATCTGTCACTGGCTATCTTTTTCCCCTGTGATAGAAGTCATTTCCATTTTTCTACGCCTGCACTCCCATACGCCCACTGCCCTCTGTCATTTGCTTGACAGCTGAATATATTCTATGAGCGAATCTAGTGAAGTTTTCCATTAGCCAAGGTTCACATGTCTGCTTTAGTACCTCCAGTTCAAACATCTTCAAAGTAAGACAGAGGGAGACGAGAGGAGGAAAAGAAGTGGGAAGGATATCTATTACTTCTCAGTGATTTTAATCTGGATCTTAAATGAGTCTGGTTACAGCCATTTTATAATATGTGTGACTGAAAGAAATATCTAGACAGCAAGGCAGAAAGGAAGGCGATGAGATCTATCAAACTCACTACATGTCTCTCCGAGTCATTGTCTCCCAACAAAATCACTGGTAGATATGATCTGCCAGTAATATAATCATAAATCAGAGAAGTATAATTATAAACATAATCATAATTATAATTATCATTATTATTAAGAAGAAGTTGATGATGAGGAAGACAACAACAAAGGATATTTCAGAAAATAAATTATATTACCCTTACAAGGTCCACCATCCCACCTCTCTAATAAGAAACACTAATAATTTACTTTGTTTATTATACACTAATAATTTACCACTGCAGACATTCAATGAACAGTTAACAAATCATCTATAGACTGTCAATAAAAATGTCAAATAACCTTCATCAACTAGCCAACTAGCCAACCATACTAAACAATGAATAAAATTTTATGGTTGATGATTTTAGTACATAATCTATCTGTTCTCTGTAGGCCTGAGTTCATTGATTTAGTGGTTATGTTTTGTTTTTTTACTGGCACTTTGTGTTACCACTAGAGTCAGAGACTCTGAAAAGATCTGTTCTGAAACAAAATATTTTTCTGGGACAGCATCTGGACTGTGTTCTGCCTGTTGATTACTCTACTATAGACCTTGTCAACTTTGCAGTGTTCACTGAGTTACCTTCCATAACAAATTACAATTATAAAGTTACAGTGTGAGTGGATCATAGTGGTGTTGCTATAATTAATTATATATTTACAAGGGTTTCCTCTGAGTAGGTTCTGTAGACAGCTTGCAACCTACTCAGGAAAAAACATACTTTGCAACAGAAACCACAAAAGTGGCCAAGTGCATCATGGGGTGCGGAATGGGAAATGAGTGAGTGACTTACAATGTGGACAGCACAGTCATGCATCTTCATCCACATTAGTTCAGTGGTTAGTTTCATCAGCTCATTATAGTTAAACAGTTATGATGAGGACAGCTCACAGGGTGATGGGTAGATGTACATATCCCAACAAACATTCAGTACAGAGGTGCTTGTCCCACCAAAAATCTATAATTTTACTTTTAAAATTGTTTTTTTAAGAGAGAGAGAGAGAGAACTTGCTTTTTATCTAACCTGCTGACAAAAAGTAATAATGTTTAACCGATGAATGCATAATGTATATGCATACCTATCTCTGTTAAAAGGGTTTGTAAACATAGTTTTATCTTTCTGTGTGCCTGTTTTGACTCATGAATAAAATGGAAGAACAATACAGGTGATGAAGCTGACAGATTATCTAAAGGGTAAAAACATGTGCTTAAAAATTTCAACTGTCTTAAAGCTGTTATCAATAGACCATTTAATTGACATTCTTTAATTTCAAATTCATGCAGATGAGCCTACTCAATGCATGGATAAGAAGCTATGTCCTTGGCTAAATTAGTGAGCAATTAAAAGTCCTCTATGGGCGGCACAGTGGCTCAGTGGTTAGCACGTCCGCCTCACAGCAACAAGGTCCTGGGTTCGATTCCCAGCTCGGCCGTTTCTGTGTAGAGTTTGCATGTTCTCCCTGTGCTTGCGTGGGTTTCCACTAGGTACTCTGGTTTCCTCCTACATTCCAAAAACATGCACAGTAGGCTAATTGGCTGTTCCAAATCACCCCTAGGTGTGAGTGTGAGTGTGAATGGTTGTGTGACTGACGGCCCTGCGATGGCCTGGCGAGCTGTCCAGGGTGTACCCCGCCCTCGCCCAGAGTCGGCTGAGATATTTATAATAATACAAGGAGTAACTATTAGACTAACATTTGCTTAATATCTTTAAAAAAAACAAAGAAAAAAATGTGAACCCTACAAATATTTTTTCTTGAAATCTTAGCATGAAATTAACAGATAATATACTGTCAGATAATAAATAACAGATAATATAATACATCTGCCTGTTCCTTTTCCGTTTTCTTAACTATACTAATGCCTGCAGTGTAAACACAGAAATCTCTTAATCAAAAGCAATGTACAGTAAGTCACTGCATAATTAGGCCTGATATATTTGTAATGATTTGGTGTCAATACATGGATTTCAAAATAAATCTTCTGCTCAGGCTTCATGGTAGCTACAGTATATTGTAGAAACAATTATTGTTATTGGCATGTATATAACTCTGTAAATATCTTTGCAATCACTCAATATTTAGCATATAAATGTTCAAATGTTCATATGACATGTAACATATAGTAACACTTGACCACAAGCAATTTCAATTCTCTGAAAGCCTTGGCGTCATCCACATGTACTAAAAAATAAATAAAAAACTTCTCCACATGTACTAAAAAATAAATAAAAAACTTCTCCACATGTACTAAAAAATGAATAAAAAAGAAAAAGTTTTGGACGCTAAATTTTTAGTTATTTATATATTTTTTTTAAGTGGAGAATTTCTTCCTGATTAATTTTCTTAATTCTAGTTCTAGCCAATTGCCACCTGTTACTTGTCAGTGATATTTTGATGTTTCCCTATCACACATTCACTACCAACCAGGGAAGGTGAAATCAAGCACCCAAATCGTACAGAATGTATTAATGTATTAATTTATTAATTTATTTTCAAATTGATGTGCATTCATATTCAAGAGTGGCACACTTGAAGGAAAGTGCTTATTGACCCTTTGTATGTATGATGCCCATGAATGGCTAGTGCTTGCTTATGTGACAGGGAAGCAAGTGTATATCACCCCTCCCTACTGGAAAGTTTGGCTCTCATGGGATCCTTGCCATAGAGGACTGTGTGCATGAATTCAGGCTTTGGTGATTGTGGGACACCTTGCCACTGCACCCCTGGGGAGCCCAGGCCTAATTTTAAAATGTATGTGTTTAGTATGAAAACAGACAGGTATCCTATGCATAGATACAAATGAAAAGGTCATACAGGTTGATGTGTGAGGATAAAATTCACTCAGTGAACTAATGCATCTGTCACTGTGCCCAATATTAAAAACATAATGAAAACATAATTGATTTGTTGATTTGGAATTAATAGTTTTAAATTCACCAGTTGTTCCCCTTGATAGCTGAAGTGAACATCAAGCTTTATTCTCTTATACATCAGCCTTTTTTAAATCTATTTTGGAAAGCATCCATTGCTCTAAAGCATCCCCCAGTTTTACTGATTTGATTTCTTTTGGCATCAGTGCATGTTTAGAGCAGCAGTTTGTGCTTTTTCCCCACAAAAATATTATGTGCAAGTGGGGGATATTTAACACGAAATACCGCCATGTTTGCATTTCTTAGCAGCAGAAATGGGGGCATGTCTCTAACATGACTGACAGGAGGAATATAAACTCAACAAAGAAACTCAGCAATGAACTGTTTTTCTTAGGCATCTCTTTTTTTCCCAGCACTTATGAGTCACTGTGTTCCCCAGACATTTGTAACAGTGAGAACAATAGAACTATTGACCAGTGCATCCTTACCCTGGTTTCATCAGAAAAAGAGGATTATGTGCCAGCCAGCACTGCATTCATTTGACTATGGATTGTTTTTTATGCCAGTGTTAGTGCTGGTTTCCTCTGAAGATGGGTATGAGAGAAAAACAAAGGAAGAGTGGCAGAGACAGAGAGGCAGATAATGAAGGAAGACAAACACTGGCTCATTACTATAGATGGCTTTCTTTGTACAAATCATTAGCACGATTTAATTAACAAATATTTCTGAACTAACATGAAGAACGTATATAACCCTAATGAGGACATATTTGATATATTGCCAATATATCTAATGATTGTTATGAGCTATCTGTCATAAAGTACTTGTCCAAAGCACTCAATATTCAGCTTACATACTCCTGTAATTTAAAAAAAAAGATTCTTGTCAGTCAATACGGACCTGAACAGAAAATAGAGAGGACAAATTTACACAGGGAATTAACTTTGGACCCTTATTGCATCTGTCTTATCAGAGAGTGGAGAGACCTACCAGAGACAGATTTTGTCAATCTTCAGCATTGCCATGGGGATCAGCTTGTTGGGTTTGGCCTGCATGGCTCTTTACTGCAGGAACAGGTGAGTCATTAATATATATTACGAAAACCGTGACCACCTGAAACACAAGTTTATTAACAAAATTAATTTCTTGCTGGTAAATCTATATTTGGGGGTGGTGTTCATAGGGCTACATTACATCTGCATAAGCCATTCATGATCACTGAATAATTCTAAATAAATGTTTTAAATAAGCATCAGTAGTCAAAAAGCCTGTTTTATAATGTGGTTGGGTTTATGTAAGAAAAGTATAATAACTGAATGTAGCTAGTATCCTCACATCTTGATGATGTACAGACTGACTCTGATTACAGTTGGTGTAATAGTAGTATAATAATTTGAATAAAAATCCTCTTTTTTGTTAAAATACTCCCTAATGTAGGACCAGAGAAAAATATAGTATAAAGCATACTGTGCTTATTTTTATATCATAACCATGGAAGAGTGTTATAAAGCAGGTTTTCATGCCCCTATTATTACAAGGTGCTGAGTGCAGGAAACACTGTAAACCAAGTACATAGCTTTGTTTGATTTTACACTTAACCTCAACTGGAAAGTTATGGCATATGATCAGCATGTTTCTCTAACACAGAACAAGTACACTGAGCTACATAGTATTAAATCTGTCATTATATGACTAAAAATGTCACTTGATTCAGGAGTTACTCCAAACTGATGCCGAAATTGAGTTCTAGTGCTTTTGTAAACTTTCAGCCAGTGTAACTGAGCCACAAATATCATTTTATTGTACAGTGGTTTTATTGTTTACTTTTTACTTTTTAAAAGGCTGACACTGATTGTCAGCACTCCATCACAATGTTCATGCATTCTCTTATTAAACTCATTCAAAACTTGATGGAAACACAAGAAAAGCCAAAGATAATCATTTCTTTCAATTCTCTTAAAGTTTTTGTATATACTACATAAAAACATAAGAAAATCACACTCCATACAAGTGTCTTTTTAAAATCATTCTTTGTATGTTTTGAGGACAGCATTTTGTTGATTATCTAGGACTTGAGAATCAGTGAGTCTAGCAAACCACAAATTTTTCTCTATCACTTTTATTCAGGTTTTATGTCGAGTTTGCAAGGTACATAATGTTGAGATAGTGAACCAATCTGACATTTCCTTGTATTATGATAGATAGATCATCAGATAATCAAATAAACTAAATAAAAGGAAAACTAAACTGAAAATTAATGATTATAAATGTTTAATATGTTGCAGGAGACAAAGAGGAAAGTCTAGAACCCATCAGCCTGAGATCCATATGCTGAGGGACTGCAGCCTCATTGCTTCCAGACTCATGTCTAAATCCAGCCCCAGAATTGATCATGACCTCCAGCGTCAAAAGGTGAAATATCAGGGACTCTTTAGCTGCAGTAGGAGCATTTTGTTCCTATTCATATTGAATTATATGTAAATGAGCAATGTGTGGGGCAGTGGTGGGCCTGTAGTAGGGTGCTGGATTACTGAACCCAAGGTCTGGAGTTCAAGCCCCACTATCAATGGGATGTCACTGCTGTGCAGCTAACTGGGTTATCAAAGGCTGGCCATGTCTCTCACTGTCTATGGTGAGGGGCATATAAAAGAACCATTGCTAATTTTCGTAAAGAGTATGCTGCATAGCCGTCAGTGTATTTCTGCCCTGCAATCACCTGGCGGGCTGTCCAGGGTGTACTCTGCCATCGCCCAGAGTCAGCTGAGATGGGCGCCAGCCTCCCGCAACCCTAATTAGGATTAAGTGGTTCAGAAAATGAATGAATGAATGAATGAGCAATGTATCTCCTTCTTTTTCATGTATATCGGTAAAATAGTGTGTAGATGGTAAAAACTCAAGCTACCTGTGTGACTGTGAGAAAACTCAAGATGCATTTCTTGTATATAACAGTCCTGTGAAATGTGTAATGAATGAATTGGCCAGCAGGCAGCTCAAGGAATGGTGCCCTTCATGGATCTCTGCAGAACCAATGATCGCTCAGACTGACAGAAATAGCAGCGCATATAGCTCTGAGTAAACATCACATCCATTTGATCAGCAGTCTGCCTTGCTGCTGTAAAATACTGCTGTACATAAGAGCTGGGTGAAAATAGACGTAAATCTGTCATGTTTTTTGCTTTCATGGATTTAAGCAATGCATTCTCATTTGGCCAAAGGATATTGAAAGTTCACATCCACCATGTGCAGAGTTGGATTTGCAGGCAAAAAAAGCAGTAAGCTTAAGAATTATCTATTTTCTTACCCTGTACTATTTTTATCAGTATTGGAAATGATGTTCATAATGCTACATGACACCTACTGTACATAAGGCCTTTATGACAGCTGACAATGAGTGCATTACATTGGAGCTATTTTTTCTGTCTATATCTGTATTGAAACCCGCATTAAACCCAACATGTTGGGGTGTAGCCTAAAGCAGATTTTAAAGATGATGAAGAAGGAAGAAAGAAAGAAAAGAAGGAAGAAAGAAAGAAACACTAGTGCCTTCAGAACTGTGTGAATTCTGCCTGTGACGATTTCTCCACCTCTTCTCCATCACTCAAGGTCATAATTGGTTTCAATCTGATTTACGGTTTATGTTTGTCTGTTTATAATTATACATCCCAAACTGCGGGCAGTGGTGGCCCGGTGGTAGGGTGCTGGATTACTGATACCAAGGCCGGGGGTTTAAGCCCCACTATCAATGGGATGCCACTGCTGTCCCCCCAGTGCAAAGGCCAGCCATGTCTCTCACTGTCTATGGTAAGAGGCATGTAAAAGAACCATTGCTAATTTTTATCAAGAGTAGGCTGCATAGCCATCAGTGTGTTTATGCCCTGCGATGGCCTGGTGAGCTGTCTAGGGTGTATTCTGCTGTTCTGATCTGGCTGGGATCAGAGAGGATCCGCTGGGCCTTTCTCCTACAGCACTGTGTGTAGAGGTACTGGATGGCTGTCAGTTCAGTCCTGGTGATGCGTTGTGCTAATCTGAACACCCTCTGTAAAGCTTTGCGGTCCATAGCATTGCAGCTGCCGTATCAGGTAGTGATGCAGCCAGACAGAATACTCTCGATGGTGCATCAATAGAAGTTGGTGAGTATTCTGGAGTCCATCCCAAACCTCCTCAGCCACAGAAGAAAGAAGAGCCTAATGGATCTTAATGATAAAAAGATAATTCTCATGGGTCATTCCATGTCAAATCAACTAGCTTTCAGAAAACTTCCCAGGTGACCATCTCAGAATTCAATGAAACTCTTCTTTTCATAAGCTTAAGTGCACGTAACTAAACACTCTCCCAAAAAGACTTGCAACAAATAATGGGACTTCTGCCAAATTTTCAGCAAAACTGAAACATACATGTATCTGCTGAACTCTCTTTGCAGAAACAGTTTAATGGTAGATTGTTGCAAATATTATAATGAAGTTCCTTAATATTTGATCAAAGCTTATGAAAAAAGATGTATATAATCTCTATCATAATATATTACGTATTCAGTGGGGATATAAATACATCATTTGAAATTATAAATATGTTTATATATGTAAGTTATATATAACTTATATTGTACATGTACTATTGGATAATAGAATCTATGACAGATAATTATGTGCAAAAATGACACTTTTCTAGTTGTTATAAAAGCAAATTTAAAACACTTGTCTTTGTATATTATATTCTGATACCAGTTTGAGACAATATTCTGATCTCATATAAAATATTTATGCATATTTTATTCCTCTTCAGAAGGAAAGTGCAAAAACAAAAATAAAGTTAAAAAAATATTCCCAAGTGAAATATGAAAATTACAAGATGATGTCTAAGTATGAAGGAAATGAGCAACAAAGCTGAAACTTTGTGTGTTGCTAGATCTGATATACATGTTCCATGTGGTAAAGTTTCATAACATTGGTGAACTGTCCACATCTTCTTCAGGGGCTCGAACGATGAGCAAATTTTCACCTGCCATTCAGTTTTTGGACTCTCACTAAAACACAATATCAAATTTATTCTTCTTAAAATCTGTTTGTTTTACATGGAAATATGCTTAAATTAAATTAAACATATTTTCTCTGTCAAAAATTTGAAAATACTTATAGAATAAGTACGAATAGAATAATGTTGACTGCAGACTCTGACAGAGTGGGTCCTGTTCTGTATGCAAAGTTTCAGCCCTATACAGTAATTATTATGGGAGTTACAAGCTTTCAAAAATGCCCAAAATGGTAAATTGCAAGTTGCAATCCAACAAATGGGTACTAGCCTGCAATTTTTAAATGAACATATCTCAGAATGTTTTTGAACAAGGCCCTTTTGCATGTCTTCATGTTGGAACATGTTCTATGTCTGGTTAAAGTTTTACTGAATTCTGAGATGGTCACCTGGGAAACTATAGGTGAATTGTCATGGACCATCATGTTATAAAGCCCTCTGTCCTAAAAACTGACTCTTGGTGGAAAGCTTACTCACTGTTACATAACACTGATTCTGGAAACATCTTCTATAAATGTTAAAGAAATATACATACAAAAAGCATCATCATTGAATGGGAGGTGGGGCACAGCCTAGGAAGACTGTCAGTGATGTGCATGGGGAGTGAAGGCTATCCTGTGTGATCTGATCCCACAGAAAAGTGCAAATTGCTTTAAAAAATTAAAAAATAAAATAAAAAACTAATTATTAACACAAAAAGGTGCATTGCTGGTTGCTGCATATGGAGATGCATAGTCACAGCCTGTGCACAACTAAAATTGCCTACAATGGGCACCAAAATTGGACCAATGATTAATGGATTAAATTGAGAAATGGGCTGGTGTTATTATTTATTTATTTATTTATTTATTTATTTAAACAGTATATGGACAGCTTGGTGCACAGACATTGCTTTAGTAGGGGAAATATGGCAATAGGATGGACCATGTGAAGAAGGCAAGCTACTGGGTGCAGTGTGATGTTTTCGGCAATGTTCTGCTTAGAAACCCTGTGGATAGAATTCATATGGATATTGATTTAACACATATTGTCTACTTAAACACTCTTGCAGACCAATTAACCCATTAATGACAATAGTGTACCCTAATGGTCATTGGTGATTATTTAGTTAAATTAGTTTTTTCTATGTAAAGCTGATTTGCGCCTTTTTCAGCAAAATAATGAACCCTGCCATATTCCAAATACAGTTCAGGAAGAGTTTAAGGAAAATTGACCTCCAAATTCAATATCTGTGGGATGTGCTGGACAAACAAGTCCAAACCATGGAGGCACCATATTGCAAGTTACAAGAGTTAAAGGATGTGCTGTGAACTGCTTGGTGTGAAATACGACAGCACATCCTCAGTGGTCTTGTGGAGTCCATGCCTTGATGGGCTAGTCATTTTCGTGAAACAAGTAGAACCTATACAATAGTAAACAGGTGTTTGTATATTGTTATCTCTGTTCAGTGTATGCAAATTATCATGAAGGCCTTTTGTAGGCTTTATACAGCCACATCAACTCTGTTCCAAAATAAAATGTCAACACAGTAATACATCTTCACCCCAAAATAATCTGCTCAAATACACTAAGATGCAATTCTATTAAAAAAAATGTCCCAAAGGGCCAGAAAATCTGGCACCGTGTTAACTTTCAAGTGGGTATGAATCTACATGTTCCAAACTCTCAAAAAGTTCCTGCAATTATACAAGTGAGACCAGTAGCTCTTTTCCCGGTAGAGCATTTTCACCCAGCTGAGGATTTGAAAGGGTGGCCAGAAATTATCCAATTTTCCTGCTAGAGAGAATAAAAATGCTAACAGGTCCCTGAGGAGGCACAAGTGTTAGGATGACACAGTTTATCAGCTGCAAGGCCTCACACTAGTTTTAAGTAAAACCCAGTAGCTTTAATATTATTCTACAGGACAAGAGAGGCAAGCGTGTGTCACTTACTAGAATAAGAGCATTATCTGGTAACTCAGATGACTTTGGGGGCATCTCGGGCTGCTTTATGAATAGCCTCCATATTCTGGTCTGTTGCAAGATAATGGTTTTAATTTGGAGGGAGAAAAAGAGCGAATGAAGGAAATTCTTTAGGAATTCATTAATGTAATCTTGTATGGGATTAATTCCCAACTCATGCAGAAGGAGCGAGAAAGTCGACAGGGAGTGTTATCAGAGAGTGTCTCTTTTAATCTGGTGTTTAAATGTAACATCTAATTAAAGTGGCTCTTCTTTCATTGAGGGAACATATATCACTAAATGGACTATATTCTGTCTCACAACTGAGTCCATAATCCACTATTCCATCTTAGGCACTGAAGAGTCAAGGGTGTGTGTGTGTGTGTGTGTGTGTGTGTGTGTGTGTGTGTGTGTGTGTGTGTGTGTGTGTGTGTGTGTGTG
>JAOUQZ010000051.1:14228517-14245404 GCA_028564935.1 Neosilurus hyrtlii
TATATACATACATACATACATACATACATACATACATACATATATACATACACACCCACACTTCACACATGGGCTAATCCACATTCTGTCTTCTTTTTCTAGGTGTCATTCCCAAATTGAAGATAATCAGTATAGTCGCTCCTTTCTGTATATGCAGACTGAAGTATTTGCCCATTCCAGAGAAAGGTTAAGACTGGCTGATGTTCCTTGCACTCGTCTGGATCAGGGAACAGCATTTCCTCCTCCTCCTCCTCACCGTACCTGCTCTGTTCCCATCATTCCATCTGTTCAGGCATCCAACCTGGAGGACAGGGCCAAGGATCGAAGCACCGCAGTGTTGCATTATAAGTATGGAGCTTCTGCCAGTCAAACTATCAATTCAGAGACTGAAATAAGGCCATCTTCAAATTGCAGCCAGGAATCACATGCACCGGGAAATCCAACCAAACACAAAAGCCTTGTCACTTACACATCAGCTTTGGGACCACATACAGAGTCCACTTTGGCAAAGACTATCATCTCTATAACTGTACTAGGATCAGGGAAGGAATGTGTGCACCAGTCCTCCAATTCGTCCAAATCCACTGGAATGCTTGTGCATCCACATGTTCAGTCTACTCAAAAGGAAAAAGAGGAGCAAGGGGCTGCTTTACCTAATTCACTTATCAGGAGAGAGAGAGACTGCAACCATTCTACTGATCCTAAAGGTTTGTCCAGTCTCATAGTCTCCAAGAGCTGACTGGATAAATTCACAAGACTGAAGAATTAAACTAACATAAAAACAGCCGAGATGGAAACAGTTAAACACTAAGTCCATGAGGGTCTAATCCTTCACCCTCACCACCCTTTTACTGAAACAGGACTTATACTCTCAACTCTGAAACTACAGTGTGGACTACAGCAAGAACTTGCAATGACAGAATTCAGAACACTGGATACTTGGAAATACAATGTGAATAAATTATGAAATGGTATAATGACTCATTGGGATGTTGATTTAAAAAGGCATCAAAGAACATTTCAAAAAAAGATTTATATGCCACTATTTAACAAAAATGCTTCTACTTAGAAACCAAATAGTGTGTCATCTCTATGTTGTTTCTCTATTGTTAAAAAAAAGAAAAAAAGAAAAAAAAGAAAAGAAAAATATAATAGATGTCATAAATATATGTATGCCATATATGGAATATATATGACATACAACAGGACTAAAAATAAAGATGCAGAATATGATGAACAGAAAGCTTTTTATTTCCAATTGCTCTGCCATCCTAAGACATAACCCAGTTCAAGTTTGTCTTTTCTCTGTTTTTGCTTGAGGACGTGAAGACGTGAGTTTGGTGCTTTATGAATAAAATCTTTATGTTAACTTGTGATTTGATCAGAGCGTGTCTTCACACACTGGCGGGTGTAACACAGTGATCAATGCTCTATTTCCTGCCACCCACTTTATGCAGGGCAGACAGATATCTGCAGCTATCGCTGGCACAAATCTACAAAACGTGCCAATAGGAAGATAGTCACCAGCACTGTCTCCATGGTAACAGGGACCCGTGGAGTCAGATAGTCCTCACAAGTTCAAGCTGCCCTGCATCCACCAGAGGAGACTGTCAGCAGATTTAATCATTTACTTGTTTATTATCCATAAAAGTGGTTCCCTTAATTAAACCTAGACTCATTATTTTGTATCAGCTATTTTCAACCTGCAAAAAATGAGAATTTTTTTTCAGGGGAATTAATCAGTGAAAATGGTAAAGAGTCACTGATCTGAAGAGTCACTGATCTCTGCTCATGTTCTGCGTTCCTCAAAAACGTCCAACATTAAACATTTTTCCCTGAAAACTGGAAGAATGATTCAGTTTGAGCATAATTTATTCTTCATGTGGTCTAAGCACGCAACAATGTATTCATCAGAAATTAAGGACAAATTACATACAGCTGTATGTGAATTCTCCTGTTCCATTTGGTAACATAAGTAATATGTTATCACATGAATACCGTGTGAAGGTACCATTCATCATGTTATACCCTGAAACTGATATCTGAACTTAATTAAATCCATGCAGCATCATTTGAATAATAATGCAATACTGTATGATCACATGTGAACAATAAAAACACATGCCCTGCATGTGAAAAATTGCCATGTGAAAGGAAATTAATCATGTCAAACAATCATATGAAAGTAAGTGAATTATGTCAATCCATCCATCCATCCATTAATTTTCTTACCTGTTGTGGGGCCCTGGTATACTAAATCCAATCTGAGTTGACACGGCAAAAGGTGGGGCCAGTCAATCATAGGGCTAACACAAAGAGAAACAAAAAGACAGAAAGACATAGACAGCTATACACACTCACATTTGCACCTAGGAGCAATCTTTAGTAGCCAGTTGACCTAATCCGCATGCCTTTGGACCATGGGAGAAAACTGGAATACCAGGAAAAAACCCATGCAGGCATTAGGACAGCATGTAAACTACAAACACAAAGGCCCCATTCAACCAGAAGGTTTGAAAAGTTTGAACCGAGAATCTGTTTGGTTAGAGGCAACAGTGCTAACCACTGCACCACCATGCCACCCAACTAATTGTGCAAATAAACAAAGAAACAAACAAATAAACAGGTAAAAATCACATGTCAAAATAAATTTCTCATGTTAAATATCCATCAATTATATATACTGCTTGGAGTCAATCCCAAAGGCAAGGTGCAACCTAAAGAGATCGCCAGTCTATTGCAGTGCCAACTTAAAGAAAAACATGTCTTTGGGCTGTGGAAGGAAACTGGAGTACCTGGTAGAAACCCATGCAAGCATTGGGAGAACAGGCAAACTCAACACAGTAAGGTACTTGACCAAGAATCAAAACCCAAACCTTGTTGCTTGATGGTCATCATCATCAACTTCTTCTTCTTCTACTTAATCCAGGGTTATGGAAGCAGCAGCCTAGGCAGTGAGGTACAGACATCCCACTCCCCAGCCATTTCCTCCAGTTCTTCCGGGGGGACACCAAGGCGTTCCCAGATTAGCCGAGAGACAGTCCCTCCAGTGTGTTCTGGTCAACCACAGGGTCTCTTCCCGGTTGGACACGCCCGAAACACCACACCAGGGAGGCATTCTAATCAGATACCCAAGCCACCTCAACTGGCTCCTCTCAAAGGGGAGGAGTAGCAGTTCTACTCCAAGCTCCTCCCAGATGGCCGAGCTTCTGACCCTATCTGTGAGGGAGAGCCCCGCCACCCTGTGAAGCACCCTCATTTTAGTCGCATGTATCCGAAGACTTGTTATTTCAGTCACTTCCCAAAGCTCGTGACCATAGGAGGATAGGTACATAGATTGGCTGGTAAATTGAGAGCTTTGCCTTTCTGCTCATCTCCCTCTTCACCATGACAGTCCGTTACAATCTCCGCTTTACAGCAGAGACTGCAACGATCCACCTGTCAATCTCCTGTTCCATCCTCCCCCCACTCATGTCATGGGTTTTTCCGGCTGAGAAAAGATGGCCTCGGAATTGGGGGTACTGATTCTCATCCCGGCCGCTTCACGCACAACTGCAAATTGCTCCAATGAGAGCTGGAGGTCTCGATTTGATGAAGCCAAAAGGACCACGTCATCTGCAAAAATCAGAAACGAGATCCTATGGCCACCAAACCAGAATCCCTCAACACCTCAGCTGCGCCTAGAAATTATTGATGGGCGGACCCACTGTAAAAAGTGCTTGTGGAGTACTGCTTCCCTCTCATAAGGCGTCAGATGGTGGTCTAGAACCTTTTTGATGTGAACCAATAGTCACTTTCCAGGCCCTCACCAAACTCCTCCCACACTTAAGATTTAGCATCAGTGACAGCCGGGGCTGCAGCACGTTTGGCCCGCTGGTACCTGTCTGCTGCCTCCGGAATCCCACAGGCCAAAAAATCCCAATCAGCCTCCTTCTCCAGCTTGACAGCACCACGACATGTGCTGCCACAACAGGCACTAATGACCTTTTGGCCACAGCTCTGGGCTGCTGTCTCAATAATGGAGACACAGAATATGGCCCAGTCAGATTCTATGTTCCCTGCCTCCTTTGGGATGTGGTAGTAGTTCTGCCAGAGGTGGGAGTTTAAGGCCCTTCTGACAGGAGAGTCCACCAAATGCAAGGGTTTCCCAGGTCTGGAGGGCAGCCTCTACTACCATCGGAGCCAGCTCACCACCAGGTGATCAGTTGACAGCTCAGCTCCTCTCTTCATCCGTGTCCAGAACATATGGCCGCAAGTCCGATGACACGACTACAAAGTCTATTAGGGGCTCCTGGGGAACCCTGATAACCCACATCCAGGCAAGAGAAACTGAGTCCTGGCTATTTTTTTTTTGCATAGGAGTCTTCTGAACCACACTAACTGCAGTTGGACCTTCACCTAGGACCTATTTGCCACGTGTGACCATACCAGGGGCCCCCAACAACATAGCTCCTAGGATTATTAGGACACGCAAACCACTCCACCATGATAAGATGTCGATTCAAGGAGGGGTCATGTGAAACAATCATGTGTAAAAATAAAAATACATTTGAAAAGTCCACATATGATCACACAATCTGTGAACTGTTTTAAGCCACATGTGAAAAAGCATAAATCATGTAGATATTGATATATGACTAAGGAAATACTTCAGAGAAAGATAATGAATTATCTCGATTTGTTTGACACAGTAGTGTGCAGTGTTCAGTAGTGTGAAGATTATACATCACCACTTTTGTCTTAAAGGGCTCCTAAAAAAAGAGGTTAAAAAAAATGTACTTCCCTATAATTTTTTGGTGAACGTGTACTGAACAATGCTATTGTAGGCAGTGAGAACCAAAAAATAATAATTCCAGCAAGTATATTGGGGTAAAAGTATAGCTAATAAAGAAAAACACTAGGATAGTACTAATGTTAAATAGAATTGCAGCTTTTGTAGCTCTCACAGTAATAGCTACATTTTTAATCCTCACTGAACGCATCCTATAAAGCTTTGAATGTGTAAAGTGAATTGTCTGGATGATATAGTTATTGTTACTACATTGTGTTGTTGCCTTTTTCTCAGTTTGATCAGCCATCAACTATATCTACTGACATAGACAAGATGATTCCCCTAGAGAGACTGATAACTAGGGAAGGAAAAGAGGAATGGAAAGGGCCAAGCAACAGAGACTGGTCAGAAATGAGCACAGTGCAACAGTGGAACAGTGTGAGAGTCGACACAATGAGGGCAGGAGGAGGAAGTAAGATGTACTGTATCTGTCGCCTGAAATGAGCAGCGGTGTCTCTGTGAAATGGTGCTGCATGTTTAATATGCTGCATTAACTACCTGACCCTACATCTCCCCACCAGATCTTGTCATCTCAAATCTCTCTTCAAAATTGGTGCAAGAAAAATGCTGGAAATACATGTATGCTTGTTCCACTTGAATGAGACAGACTGGGGAAAAGTGTCACTGATAATGGGGGATAACTGCATGTAAAAGAATTCTGTGAGCTTTGGGATGCACCTTCATCAACCCTTCAAGCAGCGGTGGCTCATCCATGGAGGCAGGTTGGGAGAGGCCCACTATTTATATTAGTCACTTAGCAAATCCTCTTTATTCTAAGGTCCTGATTCACAACCTCATCCATATCCTATTACTTTCATCAGGGTCAAGGGGAAGCTGGAGCCGATCCCAGCTGACTTCGGGCGAAAGGTGGGGTACCCTGAATCGATCACCAGTATGTTGCAGGGCTAACACTAAGATGAAGAGCCATTCACACTCACATTGCCACATCAATTGCCAGTTTCATAATGTGTATGTCTTTGGACTATGGGAAGAAACAAGATCACCCAGATGAAGCTCACACAAACATGGAGAACATGCAAATTTCATACTTTGGCTAAAAGTAAAATCCAGAATCTTCTTGAAGTGAGGCCACAAAGCTACTAAACCACCATGCTACCCTTTACAATGTTATTCATTTTAATTAAAATTTTGCTTAAATATGAATATCCTATTTTGAGTGGCCAGTATAGACATGACCAACAGATATAAATTAATGTTCTGTTGATTTACTCATTGGTTTAATTGCAGGGGCCATTTCACTCAGCTTCAACAGTGTTACTAATGCAACTAGTGGTCAAAAATGGAAACTGCAACAAGCACTAATATATGTTAACTGGGATAGGGATACTCTCCTAGACTTGCATTTCACTGGAGGAGAAACAGCAAACAAAACATTTAATGTTAGACTAGTTAAAAAAAATCTGCAGTCTCAAAGTTCTTGTTTTATTGCAAGTATTTGGAATTAAATCCAATGCATTTGACTCTTGTACAGTATTGGTTAAATAGTTATCCTAGAAAACAACAGAGATTTTTTTACTTATAGTTATGCGTTGTTATTTTGTAATCTTTAATCTAGAAGTTAGAAAGTCATACATCACCAAATATAACTTGACTATTCATTGGATTATTAATTTATGTCCACTGATTATTGTAAGTATATTCTGGTTTTCAAGCAATAACTACTTTATTCTGGTCAGGGGTTCCTCACTGCAACCCTGTTACTGCACACCATTATTGTTCAGTGTTTTCCTGATGGGCGGCTCATGAACATCATCCAATGTAAGGGATGCCTTTGTTTGCTGAGTCATTACCTTGGGTTCCTTTGGTGCTGTTGTTGGTTAAACAGTTCTTGAGAGTGGCCATGCGTCTTGAATTTCCTCCATCTGTCAGACTGAGGAGTGATGGAGTTCTAACTTTTTAGAGATATTTTTGTCTTATTTGTACAAATAAACTGGTGTGAAATGTTGATGTTTTATGTATTCATGCAGAAATATATTTATTTATTTATGCAGAAACAGAAAATTTTACAATATAAGAACATAGCAAGAAGAGTTTTCAAATATTCAAATGCCACAATATTTATGGAATCTTAAAGTGTGCACAAAGAACCAATATAATGGATTGAGTTCCAATCTCACCCAAAATCCGTCTATTCTAATGCTTCAATGCTGAGAATTATTACACCACAGTCGTATACTCAAAAATAAATCTGAAAAAATGAAATGTTCTCTCCTCCTAGAATGCAAATATATCCAATTCAGTTTTATTTGGAAAGCGCTGTTAAAAATGGACATGTGTCTGGGTCTAAAATTTTTATTTTGATTGATATACAGTATTTCCCCGCTATGCTAGTCTGGTATGTTTTTCATTGCAATAGATTTGTAATAGGGTTGTAATTTTTTTTTATACATTTAGCACATTTTATTCATTCATTCATTCATTTTCAGAACCGCTTAATCCTAATTAGGGTCGCGGGGAGGCTGGCGCTCATCTCAGCCGACTCTGGGCGAGGGCGGGATACACCCTGGACAGCTCGCCAGGCCATCGCAGGGCCATCAGTCACGCAACCATTCGCACTCACACCTAGGGGTGATTTAGAACAGCCAATTAGCCTACCGTGCATGTCTTTGGACTGTGAGAGGAAAGCAGAGTACCCGGAGGAAACCCACGCAAGCACAGGGAGAACATGCAAACTCCACACAGAAACACCCCGAGCTGGGAATCGAACCCAGGACCTTCTTGCTGTGAAGCGGACGTGCTAACCACTACGCCACTGTGCCGCCTAGCATAGGCTAGCTTAGGCCTAGCATAGGTCTAGCATATTTTATTAATTTTTTAAATCTTTAATCATCATCTACACCACTTATCATCTATAACCTATAATCTCTGTGACAGGTGGGGTACACACTGAACAAGTCTCCAGTCTATGGCAGGGCTAATCTTTCTCCATTTTCTTTCCAATTTTATTAAAATACGTACGGCACTGTACAGTACTGTATTTGTAGACTGGTATGGTCTGTCACATTACACCACAGAGTTAAAAGTTATAAAACTAATGTACATTTTATCTATGTTTTTAATGCCCCAGTAAAGAAAAATACTCTGTTCTTTTTTCACTCAGTTAAAGATGCTCAATTTGTAATACTTTATGAAAAATATCGAGTTAGAGAAGGGGAAAATGCATTACAGCAATGTTTTTGAGTCATGACAGATGACAAACCTGTATTGTTATTTTACAGTCAGACCAGCTTTGACTGGAACTGTTTAGATACGTCAGATATCCTCATGTTCTAAGTAATGGACATACACAAACAGCACACTAGATCAAATCAGCACAATCTACCCTACTTCCTGAAAAAAAGAAAAACCAGGAAAAATCATTTCTGTTGTTTTGCAGCTTTCATAAAGAGTCACTAAATAATTAACAATGACTGTGGCTAGAGTCCTTCCAAACTCAAGTTACTTCCTTGCAATCTGCACAGCCATAAGATGGCTACCTAGGAGCTAGAGCAAGGTCACAAATTACTCCCAGTGTAGTGTGGAAGTATGACCCAACTGATGCTTTAAAGTCACTTGTCTGATGGCAGCATAACTGACAGCATTCCAATACTGAAGATTTATCCATTTGTACTTTAGTCAGATGCACTTTTCCTCTCTTTCTCTTTCTCTCTGTAGCCCATACACTTATCCTGCCTAATTATACTGATTAACCTTAATATTATTTTTTTATTAAAATAAATAAATAAATAAATATTTAAACAAGAAAGAAAGAAAGAATGAAAAAATAGAAAAATAAACATTCTGGCCCATTCCGACAGTCCAGCTGAGGTTACAGATTGGTGCAGAGAGTGGTGTCTAAATGAGTCATGCATCATATCTGCTTCAATTAACAGAGGAATTGGATGAATTAAACAGAGGAAATGGCTGCTTTCTTTCACTTCAGAGAATATGAGATGCATATGGGTCACATCTATATTAAAAGCAGACAACAAAACAGTACTTAGAGCAAATCTTATCCCATACTGTGTCATAACTTGTAGTAGGGAAGGAATATCTAAGGTCTGTCCAATATTAGTGTTTAAAATATTGCTAAAGAACAAATGAAGTGATTTTGTGTAATGCCTCACAAAATTAATGATTAAAACAGTCAGTTCTCGTAGTTTTCATTCGGGAAAATGTTAACATCCATTAATGATTTAAAATTATTTTCTGCCTACGTGCTGCATATCTGTGAAACCAGAACAGTCTTGTGAGATTTAATCCTGTCTTGTATTAACTTAAATTTTAGATGAATAATGGGAAATTATTTATTCCCAATTTTGTTCGCAAAAATGCAATAGTATTAATGATGGATGAAAGACTGAATTATTAATTGCTAATTGTCTAAGGCCAACCTATTCAATAGGCCCCCTAGTGGCCCCAACCATCAAATCAAAATAAAATATCATTAAAAACAAAAATAGGGCTCCCGAGTGGCGCATCGATAAGGTGCGCTACTATCAACCCAGAGATTGCAAGTTCGAAAGTTGATGCCACCACCATTCATGACTGGGAGTCCATGGGAGCTAATTGGCTGAGCTCTCACGGGAGGGAGGGATGGCATACGCCCACTTTCCTGTCACTCACAGCGATCACCAGCCAATCATGGGTGTCTGTGAGCTCATTCGTACGAGGGGGCGGATAGCACTTTCCCTCTGAGTGTGTTAGGCCGCCCCCAAATATGCATGCGCAGCAGTTAGAAAAGAGGCAGGCGGTAGCATCGCATGTCACGGAGGGGGCGTGTGCTTGCTGGCGCCCTTCCCTGGTCGGTGGTGGTCATGTGATAGGGAAGGCAAAAGCTGATGGGGTGGGAATTGGAAACGACTAAATTAGGGAGAAAAATGGGGGAAAATCGAAAAAAATAATTGATAAATAAAAATAAATAAAATAAAATAAAAGCAAAAATATACCATGAAAACAATTTTAACACCTCTTTGTGAGTGTCTACAAAAGATTCTTATGCTGAGATGGCATGTGAATGCAACACTCAGCGTAATCTATCAACGCCCAACCGAGAATGCACTGCATCCCACAAACAACAACAGCCAAAGATGTCGTTCTCGTGAAATGAAAACTCTTCCTGGACAGAGAAATATTTGTTTATTTTACCCCTATGCCAAAACAATAAAAATGTTGCTGTCATGTCATTTTCTGAACCGCTTATTCCTAATTAGGGTCGTGGGGAGGCTGGTGCCCATCTCAGCCGACTCTGGGCGAGGGCAGAGTACACCCTGGACAGCTCACCAGGCCATCACAGGACAGAAACACGCTGACGGCTATGCAGCCTACTCTTAACGAAAATCAGCAATGGTTTTTTTACATGCAGTGTTCTTTTACCATAGACAGTGAGAGACATGGCCGGCATTTGATAACCCAGTTAGCTGCACTGGGGGGACAGCAGTGAAAACCCGTCGATTGTGGGGCTTGAACCCCCGACCTTGGGTTCAGTAATCCAGCACCTTACCACCAGGCCACCACTGCCCCAAAATGTTGCTGTATACGAAGAATTCAACGTTCGAAGGTATCACATTGAGAAGCACAAGACTTTTCAGACAGCCTTTCCTGAAGGGATAGAAGAGAGAGCAAGGAAAGTAGAGAGTTTGCTAGCATCCTACAACTGGAGCATACACAGCACAAGAGAAAGCCACTGCAGCCTCACTTCAAGTGTCTTGGATTTTAGCAAAGAAAAAAACGACCATTCACAGACTCAGAAACTGTAAAAGACTGTATACTTGCTGTTCTGTACGAGGTAATAAATGATGACAAATTTAAAACAACTGTGACATCTGCAATTAAAAATGTGCCCCTGTCAGACACATCAAACATAAGAAGAATTGAAATATTAGCAAGGGATGTGTTTGATGCAATGCTTGAATCCACAGACATGACGGACACAGCACAGTTATGTCTTTATGTCTGTTTTTATGATGCCATGTGCTTGGTCTGCTGCCGTTAAACGGATAGACAACTGGTGAGATATGTTTTGAGAAAATCTCTGAATTTTTCAAAGACAATGTTCTGGACATGACACACGTTTGCATGCTTGTGACAGATGGGGCTCCATCTATGGCACAGAGAGTGGGTGGACTGGCAGCACGCTGGTCAGCTGCGGCACCACGCATAACATCCTTACACTGCATTGTGCACCAGACAGTATTGTGCGCAAAACTAAGCGGGCATCTTAAAACTATAATGGACAGAGTAATGGCCACAATAAACTCCATTCGCTCCACATCAAGCTTGCAACACTGCTTATTTCGCCAGCTGCTCTCTGACATGTCTGCTGAACACCACGACCTACTAGTCCACGACGACATTAGGTGGCTGTCCAAAGGCAACGCACTGGAGCGTTTTGATGACTTGATAGAGGAGATAAAAGTCTTCCTTTGTGACAGCAATCAAAAAAAAGCAGAGATGCACTTAAACCGTGTAATGGACAACAACTTTATGGCAGATATATGCTTTCTGAGCGCCATTTTCAAACATTTGAATCATTTAAATTTGGGACTACAAGGCAGCGATAAAACTGTCATTGATCTTGTAGAGCAGATCAGGTGAAACGACATTTTCGCGACAGACTTGGGCTCAGGCTGAATGCTACATTTTCCAACGTTCCACAAACACATCACAGCTCCAACACGCATCATGGCAGAGGTGACAGATTTCATTGAGGGGTTGAAAGAGAACTTTGCTAGTTGACTGAATAGCTTTGCGCTTCCCTTTGAGGCGATGCACTTTCACTATTGCTAGAGACGTGGATCTGTCCACCAGAGCAAAAGAAGTGTTTCTTACTATCGATGAGGGGCAGTTCATACTGAAGACTGTTGACCTGCAGTCATCCCAAATAATGGCACAAGAGCTACACACAAATGGTCCTGCGAAGTTTTGGAGTAATGTCAGTGTCCACCAGTTCCCAAACATAAAAAATATGGCTGTTGCATGTTTGGCTCAACATATGTGTGTGAATCAAGCTTTTCTCACATGAACTCAATAAAAAGCAACTGCAGTTCCCGTGACACACTGCATCACTGCCTTCGCATTGCACCGACTTCTTTTGAGCCAAAAATCACCTCTTTTGTTCAAAACAAAAAATCTCACTTCTCACACTAAGCTGGCATGTCAGGAGTGGCCCACATACATGTATGAGCAGAATAAGTGTGAAATAAATGAATGGTATTAAATTAATGAATGACCCTTGCCCAGAGTTGGCTGAGATGGGCACCAGCCTCCCCACGATCCTAATCAGGAATAAGCGGTTCAGAAAATGAATGAATGAATGAATGAATGAAATTAATGAATGTTACTATGTTAGTGTTCACACATGTGCAATAATACTTTTTCATGCACTACCCTTGTTAGTGTTTCAAGTTTTTTAATGCACTTTGTTGTTTTTGTTTTTAAAGTAAGTTATTACTACTTGTTATTGCGCAATAGATATTTTTTCGTTACAACACATTTAGATGTCTGGTTAAGTGACAAGTTCTCAAAACAAATGTTACATCTAATACATTATTTGCAAAAATTGCAACAATTGTTCATGCAGTGAGTTTGAAAACAAAAAATGTGGTATTTGCTATACTGGGTGGTCTAAATGTAACTAAAATTCTCACCTAATATTAGTTTTTGCTATTTATAAATGTCTGGACCAAACACATTCCATGACAAATCTGTCATGGCCCAACTGAAACTGTAATTGAATAGGCCTGGTCTAGGGTTTTCATGCCTGGAAGTGTGAAGAGGTTTTATGCACTGATTAAATGTATTACCACTTAATAAGTAAACTTTAATTCAGAGTTTTGTCAATTGTTTTTTTTTTTTTAACTTTCCTGTGTGGCTAAGGTTATGAAGCTTTTTGGGTTGGGCTTTTTTTTCTGGATAGTGTTACATTAGCATAAATGAAAGTAATCTGTATTAAAATAATGCTTTGAAATAAAGGAATGGAAAATAATGTCATGCATAAGTTAGCCTACCACCGGGAGTCCCTCAGAGTTGTACACTTGGTTCTGTCCTACCTACAGTATATTGTGCACCTGTCCAGATCCTTGGCTCCTATGAGGTTGTTTGTGTGTGTGTGTGTGCTGGCTGTGTGGAGAGACAGCTGGTTCAGCAAACAGGCAGCGGGGGAGGCGTCACCATCAGCTATACTAAGGAGAGGTAAGAGGTGACCTCTGACATGCTGAGAACAGGAATAATCAGGGCTTTGTGAAGACATCAAACATTCTGCAATTCACTTAACAAGCAGAAGACAGATGGTAGATAGTTTTTATGTACTAATTTTCAGAAAGTGGATTTGAGAAATGTAAGATGAAAAACAAAATGCAGAATCAGAAATGAGAACTCTTAGGTATGAATGTGATGTCTGTGTAGACCCATTTACTGTTGTTGCTTTGTTTCATATTTTCTGTGCATGTGCAGCTGCTGGGTGGGCAAAAGAAAAGACAATGGAATACAATGATGGAGTCTCATGAAAAACCTGACAATTAACTCAAAACAAATTAACAGGCTTGCATAAAGTTGCATTGGCTCGATATTATCATAAACTGGTTGCTGGCAGAGAGAAGCTTTCTAATCTATATACGGCATCACTGATAAACACAGGGAAAGTTAGTAGGCTAAGTGGCTAAATGTGAACTTTGGCGGTTATTCAAGACTAGCTGGACCCAAATCGCTGAAAGCCTACAAATATTTGGATAGATATAATTATCACCACTCCTGCTCCATTCAGGAGGTTTTATATTATGGACTTTCACAAATGATACATTTTAAACAAGCCCCACTAGACAAAAAGCTCAAGTTGAGTTGAATTGAATTGAGTTTAATGATCAAAAATTTTAATGGTGCATGCTGTTACTGGCTGCTGTTACCGGCTCTCTATAACTTAGGTATTTAAATTTAAAAACACAAATAAAAAGAGCGCACTCACCTAACGGGATGTATGAATAACTAGTAGGCTTTTAGCTCTGGGAAAACTGTCATTGGTAAAGTTGGTAAAGTTCTCCAAGTTTTGTGATGGATGTGGTAGCTGTTTTAAAAAATCTTCCAGAAAGCATGAGTTAGCAAGCAGTGAAATTTAAGACTCATTCAATTCAAGGCTGGCCGTTTGAAAGTCTTTGGTGAGTTTAATTTTCTGTTGCTATCTTTCAGAGATCAGTAATACGAATGCCCAAACCTTAAATAAAATGCTATGTGTATCCTCGGGCGTAACAGCTAACCATCATGTTGTTCATCACAGTAAATTAGCAATTAATATTATCTGGTAATCCACACATGAACTGAACACAATTACTCATTTGTTCTGTCTTGCCCTCCTGAAGAATCTGTTTGTCTGGATCAGCCAACTGGTGATGTCACAGGTAAATGGGCCTATACAAGAAAGTTTAACTGATATCTGTCAAGCATCTGCACTCCATGTGTCTCATTTCATATGCCATGTAGAGGTATTTGTGACACCATTATTCTACATGCAATTCTTTTAATGACCTTTCCTTTATAAAACACCTTATTCACCATATGGTATTTTCTTTTCAAATATCTCAAAATCTTTTCTCATAAACAGAAGCAAGTACAGGGTCAGAGCATATCATCTTGTGGTCATGTGGTCATCCTTACTGGATAATTTTGGGGATAAGGGCAAAGGCACGGTGGCTCTGAAATGCATCTGAAAGGCTTTTCGCTCACCACCATCAGTTCACATGTAAAGATCTTTAACCTCTAGGCTACCACTACCATTTGCTCACAGGGAGGTCCATCGAGCCAAAACCATTGAGCCAAAGGCAGGCTCTGTCAATCTGGGGAGCCATGATTATGTGCTGAGAAAAAAGATAAGGGCACAAGGCTTAAAGCAACTTTCTCCTTCAGATGACAGCACTATGAGCAGATAAGCAGTTACTAATGTACACAATGGTTTCTGATGACATTAATCAAGATCAAGGTTCAACAGCAGTTCTCAAGAAACAGAGGTGGAATCTATATGATAGTTAACAGAACTCTTGAATGAGTAAGCAGGTGCCATCTCCTATATATCCTTACCCTTATATGTAACTCAAGTATTATGGAAAAAAAGGAAAGAAAAAAAGAAAAACTTCATGTAATCTGTGTTAAGGCATGTACTGCTCACACCATTCAACTTGACTTTGAAATGGACAATCACCATCACTAAAGGACACTAAGATTGATTTAAGACTCCTTGGATGCCTGAATTTGGCTGAGGGTGGCATTTGATTTTTCATAGAAAGAAGAGAAATGAGTTTTGTAGTTTTCATGGAAAATGTTGGTAATAATATAAGAAATAACTTATTTGATGGTGAAAAGAACGATAAAGATTGTAGTAATATGCAACCAGTCTTAATATAGTGATGGAAATATTACACATCAGTAATCATACCACTGTGGAGATACAGACATAAATGGTTAGGCTAGTTGATGGTAGTCACCTTAAGTTGTTAACAGATGATTTAGGTTGTCTGTAGACTGCCTACTTTGCATGATCTAAATCAATATTTACTGTAATTTGTGTTACCAAAATATGTACTGAAAGTTTACCCAGTGCTCAGACAGTTTTGTTTTAATGAAAAAACATATTACAGAGGCATAAGTACTGTATAATCAGATAAGATGTTAAGAGATTTATAAAAAAAAATTAAGCAAAACATAGATTGTGCTGTACAGTGAGAGAGGCCTCATAAATGAATTAATCTTGATCTCTGTTCAAATTCATACGAATTAACCCTGTTATTGTAACAGTGTAGACTTTGAAAAGCTTGACAGGCTTTTGTTTTTGATTAATTACACTTGATAATGAGTCTCACTGTTAGACATGATTATTACATCAGTGGGATAATTAGTGTTTATTTTGGAGTTGGCATTATGAATTATGTAAATTAGCAAACAAAACTCACAGCAATATCGAAGGTTAAAAAAAAAAAAAGAAAACATTACAAAGGTTAGTGCAATTGATTTACTTGTTGCAGACTAAAATTGTTTTAATGCCGTCTTTATATCTCCTTGTTCTTGTCCTGAGCTAAGGTTTTCCACATTCAATTAATTCTAAACATTCTTGAGTGTTTACATTTCCAGAGCTTCTTGTATGCTAGGGCAGATTGCTGTTACATTTCAAACAGAATATGGGAACAGAAAATGGCTTTAAACCATGGTTGCTAGTACAATTTGTCTTGTTCTATTTATAATATGCAACTGTCTAGACCGTAGCTTCTAATAGGGTTGTGTGTGTGTGTGTGTGTGTGTGTGTGTGTGTGTGTGTGTTCTATGGGTGGTAGTGCCAGAGATGTAAAAGTAAAGTAACACAAGACAAATTGACGGAACAGTAAATGGCAGGTCATGGGATCTCTAGGCATAGCAGATAAAATGAGTCGCAGCCTTCCACTGCGGATGGAAAGCAATTATAAAAAGAATAAAAAGATGTCACGACAAAAGAATAAGCATGCTTAAGTTAAAATCATGCAATACCTCAACTGAACATCCATTGATAAATACAAAACAATAAAGACAACAATTAGAACGTGGTTAGTGGCTATTAGGAGTGCAGGGAGCATTAAGCTCTAATGAGACGTGAGGGACTGGAGTTCTCAAAGCTCAAGGGCTACCTGGAGAGCAGAGCAAGGGGGAGGAGAGTTAACACCATCTGCTACAGAGCTAGTGCAACATGAGAAGCACAGATAAAGTTGCGCTATGGAAAGGAGAGGAGAAAGGGACAGGTCAGATAACGCACACAAACATATGCATGGACTCTCTCTCTCTTTCTCTCTTGTATTGTTACACAACCAAATTGTCCATATTTTTTACATCAGACAGAAATCTCACAATATGGTGACCACAAACAGGTGTGCATATGCATATCTTGGAAGAATGTCTTAGGACTGTCAGACACAGACTCTGGTGTCAGGGACACCTGTCTGTAGGGTCACTGCAGGAGACAGAGGCATTGTGTGTGTGTGTGTGTGAGAGAGAGAGAGAGAGAGAGAGAGAGAGAGAGAGAGAGAGAGAGAGAGAGAGAGAGA
>JAOUQZ010000051.1:14247702-14284997 GCA_028564935.1 Neosilurus hyrtlii
AGATAGATAGATAGATAGATAGATAGATAGATAGATAGATAGATAGATAGATAGATAGATAGATAGATAGATGTTTATGTTCATAGTAACTCTATGCATAGCAAACAAATTAAGGTATAACATCATTGTAGATCATATAAAGTTGGTGCAGGACAAGGATTATTTATTTAAGAAACGGTAGAACCTCAATCACGTAGCCATTCATATATACAAAATAATAAAGATACAACGTAGAAAGCAGTGAGTGGCAGTTAGGGGTGTAAGGTGTAATGAGCTTTAATATGTAATAACATGCGAGAGACTGGAGTTCTTAAGGAAGAAGAATGGAACTGTATTTGAGGGGAGCTGAAGATGGGCCTATATTACTACAAAATCAAATATAGCCTGCACCACTTAAACAGATTACACAAGAGTGACCAAAATCAAGTCAAGTGGAGCACGGCTTCCTTCTCCAGTCTTATTAATTTAGTTCAAAACACAACCACGAAGATGGAGTACATCAGATTTTGGATATCAGAAGATGGAGTACATCAGATTTTGGATATCAGAAGATGGAGTACATCAGATTTTTTTTTCTACTTCACTCAAACCTTTTATTACCAACTAGCACTGGTGATTGGGTTCAGATAATTACTATGTATTTGTAACCACACTGCATTATTTAAAACCTGGCCACCTTGCACAATGGCGATAATGATCTCCGCAAGACAAGGCCAACATTTGTACCTCTAAACTTTGATGGTTAGAGTTAAAAGGATAATGTCAACGTTAATGACAATACACCAAATTAATCACTGCAGCCTAGCCGTTAATGGAAATGAGATCAGTTGCAGAGGAATTATTATCTAGCAATGCATTTACCTGAGTACTGCCTGGAGATGAGGACAATCAATTCATTTTATCTTTGGCGCCCAGAAATGTGAGCAGGAGGAGAGACAGAGAGGTGAGGAGGAAATCCGGCAAACAGAGGAAAGGCGAGCAAAGGAGCTGTTCATCTCTCTGAAGCAGGAGGAAAAGAGAAGTGAAAGGGATGACAAGGAATGGCAGGAACAATGTGAGAAAGCAAGTGGAGTGGGAGAAAAAAATTGCACAATTGGGCCAGTCCCATTAAAGTGCTGATTTCTTTTCAAATCTCTGTGTGCTTCACAGTGCGCCGCTCCAAAGCAGCTGATGAGGAGATGAAGTGTAAAGCTCGCCGTGCCAGAGATGAGTACAAACGCCAGTCCCTGTGTGCCATTGAGAAAGGCCTTGTGGCTGGCCTCAGTGGACTGTTCCAGAAGACACATCTAAATGGCTCGGCTCAGAACCGACGCCACAGTGACATCATTGAGCAACCATCAAACACTCCAGCTGATGCTAGCCAATCACAGTCTGCTGTTGGAGGTGCAGTCACCCCAGTCCATTGCCGCCGCAGACAGAACCGCAGATACAGCACCCCACACACACAGTCGATAACAGAGGGGTACTTCTAAATCCTATAAATCACTACACTGATCATTAATGGCAGTGTAGCTTACACTAATTTTACATGTACATACCTATGATTAGATGAGAATAATCCCAAATTTATTTCTCTAGCCGAGTATGGATTCGGCCACCTAGGCCATCTTCCCGTGACTCCATTGTGCGGTGGTTTAAGGAGGAACAAAGGCCCAGAAGAGCCGGCTATGAGAGAAGCAGTAACACCATTGCCCCTTGGTTCCATGGTAAAGAACAACAATGTCATGTACTTTTAACCTTTACAAAACATCCCGTGCTTTCTTCACTAAACTATATTAACAGATTTATTGTAGATAAAATGGCAAAGAAATCTCCCAGAAGCCCTAAAGAAAATAAGCTTTCAGGACTTCAAGTTGGGTAACAGGCACTTTGGTGTAACAAGAGACTAGATTAGTGGTTTTAGACAGAGAGAGCAGTATCGATTGGACTGGGTGAGAGTGATAGAAAGAGCAAGGGGAAGAAGAAACAGCTGACAGACTGGAGGTGCATTGCACAGAGTTAGAATAAAACAGCAGAGTTAGAGAGGAAGAGAGCTGGGAAAAGTGGAGCTTGATAATTCACAGATTTCTTTTTGGTTGATTGGGGTTGTGGTATGTCACTCCTGATTGGGGAAATTATAAGATTAATGAGTGTTAGATTGATGTTATTCCACCATGGCAACAGAAGTGTGAGGCCTGTTGCAGTGCAACAGTGTGCCAAAGCATCTGTGCTCTTTTAGCACGTACAACTCATTCCCTATCACTCACTGTCTGTCCTGTCTGCCATGCTCTGTCTCATGTCTGCTCTGGGTGGCTTTTCTTCAATCTAAATGTCTCTTGCACTTTTTTAACTCTCTCTTCACATTCCCTCTGTCATCTATCCATCCTACCCAATGGATCATACCCTCTCACACTTTCTTTGCACACCCCTATAGGGATCATCTCTCGGCAAGATTCGGAGTCTTTGTTAATGAATGCTTCTGAAGGCTGTTTCCTAGTAAGAGTGAGTGAAAGGATCTGGGGATACACCCTGTCCTACCGGACAGCCTCTGGCTTCAAACACTTTCTCATCGATGCCTCGGGTGATTACTACAGCTTCCTTGGAGTGGACCAAAACCGCCATGCTACTTTAGCTGACCTCATCGACTTCCATAAGGTTAACTTCTTGCAAGTCATTTCACTTGAACTTTTTTCAAAGCACAACTTTTGTCTTGGGCTGCATACACACATAGTTTCTCAACCTTAACCTTGTACAGAGGCGGGGGAACATTTACTGGGTGCTGATCATCAAAGCTAAAGGGGTGTGACTAACACAGCCACAGTAATCACAACTGTCCTTCCATATGTGATACTGACAGAGAGAATTGATTTTGTAACTAAACATATGCATGCTGTTGTCTGTACCTGGGCTGTTGCTCATTTGTCTGGCTGCCGGTATGTGTTTCCTCAGGAGGAGGTGATAACCACATCTGGAGGAGAACTGCTCCTGGACTGTTGCAAACTCAAAGGCTCTACGTCAGATTATGGAGGACTCTTTCAATGACTCTTTCCTCCATTCTCATATAGTAATAATGTGACTTTATATTTATCATCCACAAAATAAGATATACAGCACACAGAAGTACAGTGATTTCCCTAATAATAACATCCTTATGGTCAATCACCACACCTCACGCTTTGGTAGGAGTTAATAAAACTATTTATTTCTATTTGAATCTGACTGGTCACTTTTCGTACGGAGAATAAAGAGAATGTCACCTCATGGTTTTGATTAAACTCAGCAGGATTGAAGGGGTGTATGCTGGCCTGCGCCTCAAAGACTCTCGCATCACATCACTGAACCAAAACCTGAATTCCCACAAAAACCTCCCGCCTCCATTCAGCACAGTTCCAACTGCCAAGCCATCCGTATCAGCAGCCTACTAGCCTCCATCTGCCTCACTGCCCTCCAAAACCACACACACAGCACCAACACACACAGACACAGGGATAAACATTGTCAGTTGATGTGCTTGCTAAGTTGTGTATTGTTCAATAAAAAGCAACTATTTCAGCAGGGGTTGAAGAGAGAATGGTGTAAAGGAGGTGAGGCAGTCTCAACCTAAATCCACATGTCAAACCAGGGGTAGTTCTGTCATTTAATGTTGCTGTTATCACTGTCACCTCACAGCAATATGGTTCTGGTTTCAAATCTTCCGGCTCATCGAGGACCCTCTGTCAGTAGTTTGCATGTTGTCACTGTGCTTGCATGGGTTTTGTCATACAGTTCAAAGACATGCACATTACTCATACAGTACTCTAAAATTCCCATAGGTGTGAATATGAGTGTGAATGGTTGCTCATCTCTGTTTTAGCTCTGCAATAAATTAGTGAGCTGAGCAGGGTGTACCTCAAATCTCGACCAGTCAACTAGAATTGGCTCCAGCTTCCACCACAACCATTAAAAAAATAGGCTGTATTGATAATTGCTGAATCGATCGATGTCAAACCAAGAAACATTTCGGACACCTATCAGCCTTTGATTAGGGAAAATAAATTTACAGTAGTGTGCAGTGAAGGTTATAAACCCCCACTTTTGTCTTAAAGGCCTCCTAATAAAAGTTAGTAAAAAAAAATGTTTTACTTCTCTATAATTTTTTGGTGAAAATGTATTGAAGAATCCATGCCTCAGAGAATTCAAGCTGTTATAAAAGCCAGAGATGGTGCAACAAAGTACTAGTGATGTTTTTTCTTCAGAATTGAGTGATTCCATATTTTCCTCTCTGTTTGATCTGTAAAAACAGTTGCAATTGACTACAATTTTCTTTCTTTATTATTTTTTAAGTGTTTCATAAAGCCAGAAGGTTGGAATGTTAAATGAAAATATTTTTGTGATAGTTTTTTTTTTGTTTTGTTTGAATGTTTGTTTGTTCATTTGTTTTTATACACAATTAAACAACTGAATGAACATCTTCCAAGAGTGGCGATTCCATACCTTTTGCCAGGGGGTGTACTTGTCAGAATTATTATTAATATTAATAATAATAATAATAATAATAATAAGGGGGGTCTAAATGTCTGCTATAGAATCGCTCAATACATTTTCTCCAAAAAATTGTAGAAAGTAATTTTTTAGTGGTGGTGTATAATCTTCACTGCACACTACTGTATATGCCTTCCTCTCAAGTATTCCAGCTTTTTATCACATAGCAAGGTATTGTATTAAAAGGCAATTCTGTTTGGCCTGATCTTTTCAACAGAGTGTTCAAATGCAGTCTTTGTTCTAAGAAATATGCAATATTCTTGTTTCAAACAAAGTCGAAGTGTTTGTTAAGATACTGGACTTAATTAGATCTTAAATAGGAGCTTGTCCTGTTGAAGTGCAAGGCTGATCATGCTTTCAAAGTGCACTAACGTAAACATCTAAACAGAGATTAGAGTATCTACTGACTTGAGATCAGAATTGGGGTATTGTTATGAGAAGTAGTAGTCCTCAGAGATAGATAAAACTCTAGGTCAGACTGAACTGTACCCTTATCCACTCTAAAGGCAAAACTGTTCAGTGGTTTTAACCATCATACTCAATTTGATGGATACATTTTGTCTAAAATACAAACTCCAACAATCCCAAATATCTTTGATGAGTGCAAATGCAGAATTTCGAAAACTATTCATTAGTAAAGATGATAGAGGACATACCAAGGAAGAGCTGATATAATCCATGAAGAACACCTTCTCTAATAGAAGCTGTTAAGAGTGTACTCTGCCTCTAACATAAAGTCCGGTGGGATTGGCTCCAGCTTCCCCTGTGACCCTAACAGATAAGTGGTGCATATTATGGATGAATGGAATGGAACACTTTCTCAAAATACCTCCAAAGCAATAAGTAAAGGTGCAACATCAGTATGAATTAATCAGCTGTAAGAAAGAGTGCAGATCTTGTCAATAAAGGAGGGTAAAACAGCTAGAATTCAACTTGGTGTAGATCAAGAATCCCATTGCATTATGTAGCTGACCAAACTGTAAAACACTGGTAGAAACATTATGGCTGAGGATAGTATTTTCTTAGCTTGTCATTTTACTCTCCCTTTGAGTCAAACAAATTCCACAGTGTACCACAGAAGAAAGAAGTAATCTGACAAAAGCTGGAGTTGAACTGAAAATGTACCTCACTATAGGACAACATTAGAGCAAATCCACTCTTTAGTGGCTCAAAAGGACGAAATGGACTTTTGAATGGTCGTTCTGATGTCAACATGAAAATTTTAGGATTTATCACAAACATATATATACTTTTGGTTCAACCAGTTCACATTTTCCATGAAAAGCCAACTTGTGTCCATCACGAGTTGCAAAATGAATATAAAATACAGTCAAGACATTGCCAAGGTTACAAATAAAAAAAAATTTACTTGAATAACTTTGTCCTTCAAAATTTGCTTTTTATATTCCAGCTGTTAATTTGTCAAGCTAAAATGAAGAATTTTCACCCTATGACCTGGAGCATCCTCCCACAAGTTAGACTGGCTGAATGGGCATTTCTTCTGTACTATATGTCCACACTGCTCCCACAACAGCTCAATAGGGTTGAGATCCGGTGTCTGCGCTGGTCATTCCTTTATTGACAATACTAGCTGCCTGCTTCTTCTCTAAATAGTAATTGCATCATGCATAGTTTGGGTCATTGTGCTGTTGTAGGAGGAAGGTGGCTCCAATCAAGTGTCATCCACATGGTATGACATGGTGTTGCAAAATGGAGTGATAGCCATCATTGTTCAAGATTCCGTTTACAAATCTTCCATTTTACCACCACCAAAGCACCCCAGACCATCACATTTCCTTCACCACGTTGACAGATGCCCATCAGCACCTTATAAATGCTCTTTTTGACCCAATCAAAGTTAGAGTCATCTACTTATACCACCTTCCTGTGTGCAATGTCTGTGTTCTGCTGCCCATCTTAAAAGTTTCCTTTTATTGACCAGTCTCAGATAGTCACCTCTTCACTGTTAAAGTTGAGATAAGTGATTTGTGGGTACTGTTTAACGAAGTTGCCAACTGAGAACCGTTTAGGCATCTTTTTCCTCAAACTAGAGACTCTGATGTATTTGTCTTCTTGCTCAGTTATGCATCAGGGTCTCAGGCTTCTTTCCTTGAAACTTGGAATCATGTTTCTAAGTTCATAAATATCCCCTATGATGGTGCATGAAGGTCTGTTACACTCTGTTAAGGTCCGTTAAGAGCACCAAAATTCGATCCCATGACCCCCACGCTCATCCTGATTCTCTCCAATCGTGGAGATCATGGACATCGTGGCCCCAGTGTCAGTGGAAACAGGTTTAGAGCCAGTTTGCACTGTTCCATGAAGGTAAAGTACACACCTTTGTATGATTAGCTAATACAATGTGACATTCGAATGCAAGTATGATAGTTGCTGAAAATGGGCCTCTCTATACCTACGTAGATATTCCATTAAAAATCCACATTTTTCCACCTATAATAGTTGCATGTGTCAAGAATGTGCATGTGTCAAGAAAGGAAATTTCTAATTGACCCCATACTTTTGTACATCAGTGTAAACATACCATGAGATATGTATCATGATAAATGCATAAGACAGGAATACACCTTGAACAGTCCATCACAGTCCAAGGCATCTTAGCTTACTTACATCCTAAAAAGAATTCACATGTAGTAATTAGCGAGGTATGGTGGCTCAGTGGTTAGCACTGTCGTTTCACAGCAAGAACGCACAGTCCAAAGACATGCACATTAGGTAAACTGGCTACTCTAAATTGCCCATAGGTGTGAACAGCTGTACATGTTTTTTTAGTCCTGCAACAGACTGGTGGCCTGTTCAGGGTACATCCTGCCTACTGAGATTGGCTCCAGGTCCTAGGACAGATAATGGATGGATGAAGAGACATGGGGAGAACATGTATAACCCTGAATAGACAGTAAATAGAGAATAGATGCTTAGGATCAATACCCAGATCCTGGAAAGGCAACGCAAGATGACCCAATGTGCTACTCTACTCTTCCTACTTTATTCAGATATATATACAGTAAAGGACAGTTACTGCATTTCAGTATTTACCAGTGCTGCATTGCTATGGCTGAAGTGCAGTGAGATCTACTGTATCACTTGGAAAAAATGTGGTGAGGTTTTTATAGTTGTGCCATCTTAAAGCAATACCCAGTGGAATTGAATAAACTAAACTGATTAAATTACAAGTTACCTTGCATTCAATTCTGAGACAAATACAATATTGTATACTTTGTACAGCCACACATACTGCTATTCAGTAATGAGATCAAGTGTTGTGACAATATAATAAGCTTTTATTTCTTGTTTTTGCAAAATTTTCAAATCCCTCTCAAAAAGTAATATCTATGTACTGCATTTGATGGGTTTTTTTTCATGGTTTTCCATGCTTTTTTTCCCACATTTCTGTCTCCTCTCTATGCTTTACAAATGATTCTTCAATCATGAGCAGGTGTCTTTTCTTTTTGCACAAAAAGGGTTAGAAAAAAAATCCACCTTATGTTGAACTAGCTTCATCTCAGAAAAAAGAGAGAAAATCCAACAATTAACTGAAATATAATTATTCAAAAACATCTCTTGTCCTTAAATTACAACTTTTACTTAAATCTGCATATGCCACAGTGCTAAAAAAAATTACAGTGAACATAGTGAACTGAACCATAAATATGAGGAGACACAGAAGCCAAATCTCCCTTTTCATCCATTAACATAGGAATGATTAGCAAACACACACCTTGTTAAAGTACAGGAAAAAAACAACTGGAACTGTTAAAAACTTGCATGGAACAGGACCAAGGTTTACTTTGCCCCCATGTACAGTAGAAATATGGTAGGAGAGGCAGAAAAAAACCAAAAACCAATATCAGACAGTCTTTTCTTTTATCTAATCTTAAACATAAGCATCTGTAAAATGATACTATAACTTTGACTGGAAAGTCAAAAGGCCATGGAAACCTTGTTAAGGTATATGGTAACATGGACTCCATGATTTGCCAGAACATTTTAAATCACAATCTGGCTGCCTCAGACAGAAAACTAAAGCTGCAACATCATTGGAGTTTCCTGCAAACCAATGATTCAAAACAACTCAAAATTCGTTAGGTGGGTACCCTGTCTTGAACCCCATTGAAAATGTGTAAGAGCAAAAGAGAGAGCATAAAACTGACCTAAATGATCTAGGGAGACTCTGTACAGAGGAATGGTCTCAGATGTCCTGCTCTGTGTTGTTCAACCTTATGTTACAGGGGGAGACTCAGTGCTGTTTTACTGGCAAAGGGAGCTTGCACAAAGTACTAAATACAATGATGCCAAAAATTGTAGCACATTTTTGATACATTTATTTTATGAATAATTATTTCCAGATTTTTTTTTGTTATTTTAATATTATTACTTTTTTGGATGGTTATTAGGATGACCTTACTGAACTAAATGTAAACTAAACACAAGTTGAAATGTATTCTTTTGTTTTTAGCTTCAGATTCATTTTGGAGAGAGAGAGATTATATCGCAAGCCATCTAGAAGGATGTTAATGGCTCCATAGTGATCAGTGGGGTGGCTGATGGGCCCTTGTATGGCTATGAAGGCCAATTTGTGACTGACAATGTCTGCCACAAATCTGGCGGGTAAATTCTAATTAAATTTGTTTAATTGGTTCGTGGTCATGTTTTCTATGGTTTGATGGTACCTTTCCACTGAATGTGGTCTATGACCACTTCCTCCCAGGCTGAAGGGTCAATACTAGCCTTTTTAAATTTCAAAGTAAGACGTCTTTGTAACGTAATCACTGACCTCCACGTTTGCAAGTCCCACTTGATAAATGAGCATAGAGGATATCCTTTGACCACATGGCCAGCACATCACATCTGAGCAGCTGGGACTCAGTTGGTATTCTTGCATGAGAGAACTTCCGTATTGGAGATCTTGTCTTTCCAGGTGATTCTCATCAGTGAGCGCAGGTGTCATTGTTTTAGTTATTCAAGGTGATGCAAATATTTGTGGTATGAACATGTCTCACAGCCATACAAAAGGGATGATATTACCACAGCTCTATAAACTTTGCACTTGGCAGAAAGTCATAGGCTTTGTAACCATATACGATCCTCAAGCTGTTCAAGAGCAAATCAAGCTCTTCTTATGCGAGACTCAATCTCAGAGTCAAGGTACACAGTAGATATGATCGTGTTACCCAAGTAGCTAAATTCTGTGACGTTATTCAGCTGAAAGTTTCAACTGAGATGGCTGGATTTATATAGGACCTCACTCTTCTTCAGGCTGATCCTCAAACCAAATTTTTTGCTGCACTGGCAAAGCAGTGGGTAGCCACCTGCATGTCTTGAAAAGAATGGGCAATAAGGGCACAGTCATCTGCAAACTGTAGTTCATGTACTACTACCTCTCTCACTGGTTTGGAACCAGCACCAAACAGGACAGGCTAGCTCTCCAGACCATTTTGTCACGAGTGTACCATCCGTATCGAGCTTCTATATACAGCAAGCGATGCTGGACCAAGGCCAGGGAGATAACGAAGGACCTCAGCCATCCCAACAATGGACTCTGCTCTGTTGCGGTCAGTGAAACGTTTCCGTTCCTTGATAGCAAACCCTAAGTGAATGAGGAGAAGCTTCTTACCCGGTGACCATTTGGGCCCTCACCAGAACACCTAGTACCTGGACTTTGTAGACCTACCCTACACAATTTGTGTGTTGTTGCACACACAAATTAACTATTGGTGTCCTTCAAATAGTTAATATTTTATACTTCTTGATATTGATAGTTTTTATTCTTCTTCAAATATAAGACAGTTGTAATAAGCATTTCACAACATGTTGTACTGTGTATGATTTTGCATGAGACAAATAAATTTGAATATATATATACACACATACAATAAATAAATGGTTTAATTAAATTAAGGTTTTTATTATTATGGGAGAAAAAAAAATCCATCTCTAGCCACACCCAGACCTGATTACTGCCACACCTGTTCTCAATCAAGAAATCACTTAAATAGGACCTGTCTGACAAAGTGAAGACCAAAAGATAAACATCATGCCGAGATCAAAAGAAATTCAACAAATGAGAAAGAAAGTAACTGAGATCTATCAGCCTGGAAAGGGTTATAAAGCCATTCCTAAAGCTTTGGGAATCCAGCGAGCTACAGTGAGAGTCATTATCCACAAATGGCGGAAACATGGAACAGTGGCGAACCTTCCCAGGAATGGCCGGCTGACCAAAATTAGCTCACAAGTGTAGCAACGACACATCCGAAAGGTCACAAAAGACCCCACAACAATATCCAAAGAACTGCAGACCTCACTTAGCTTAGTTAAAGGTTCGTGTTCATGGCGCCACCATAAGAAAAGAGACTGGGCAAAAATGGCCAAGATGAAATCCACTGCTGAGCAAAAAGAACATTAAGGCTCATCTCAATTTTGCCAGAAAACATCTTGATGATCCAAGACTTTTGGGAAAATCTGTTGACTGACAAAAGTTGGACTTTTTGGAAGGTGTGTGTCCCATTACATCTGGTAACACTGCGTTTCAGAAAAAGTACATCATACCAACAGTAAAATATGGTGGTGGTGGTGGTAGTGTGATGGTCTGGGGCTGTTTTGCTGCTTCAGGACCTGGAAGACTTGCTGTGATAAATGGAACCATGAATTCTGCTGTCTACCAAAAAATCCTGAAGGAGACGTTCTGGCCATCTGTTCGTGACCTCAAGCTGAAACAAACGGGTTCTGCAGCAGGACAATGATCCAAAGCACACCAGCAAGTCCACCACTGAATGGCTGAAGAAAAACAAAATGAAGACTTTGGAGTGGCCTAGACAAAGTCCTGACCTGAATCCCACTGAGATGCTGTGGCATGACCTTAAAAAGGCGGTTCATGCTAGAAAACCCTCCAGTGTGGCTGAATTACAACAATTCTGCAAAGATGATTGGGCCACAATTTCTCCACAGTGCTGTAAAAGACTCACTGCAATTCATCGCAAATGCTTGATTGCAGTTGTTGCTGCTAAGAGTGGCCCAACCAGTTATTAGGTTTAGGGGCATTCACTCTTTCACACAGGGCCATGTAGGTTTGGATTTTTTCCCCTCCCTTAAAAAATAAAAACCTTCATTTAAAAACTGCATTTTGTGTTTACTTGTGTTGTCTTTGACTAATATTTAAATTTGTTTGATGATCTGAAACATTTAAGTGTGACAAACATGCAAACAAATAAGAAATCAGGAAGGAGGCAAACACTTTTTCACACCAGTGTGTGTGTGTGTGTGTGTGTGTGTCATATATAGAAAGACAACAAACACTCGAGTTGACTATTTCTCATCCTCTCCTGTGATCTTCAGTGCTCTGCCAAGTCTCTTGCTATTTCTTGGCCTCAGAGTACACGGTTGTTTCTTGTACCAACAATTGTATCTATTATTCATCTTTAGTAAAAGCTTCATCCAGGTCAGGGTCACAAATGAATCCCCGGGATCTTATAAACAGAGTAGGGAAAAACCCTGCATGGGACATCAGACTAGCACAAGGCACCATACACATACATTCACATATTTAATCACACCCCTATGGATTATGTATTATTCATCTACCCACCTTTTAGGAAGTGGGAGTAAAACCTGGAGGAAATACACACAAACACAGTGACCTCGTGACACTACATGCAAACAGCAACTTGAACTCATGCTCATCTACCAATAATGTAATACTTAATGTTTTCTTGCTCTGTGACAGAATGCCCAGACTGTGATGTGAAAAATCTATTGTTTTATCCAAATTGCTTTATCCTTTATTAGAGTCACGGGAAAGTTAGAGCCCATCTCAGCAGACTCCAGGCGACAGCCGGGTGTACAGACACCCGGAGGTACAGCCTGAACAGTTCACCAGACCATTGCAGTGCCAGCACACACAACCGTTCACATTTAAACCTAGGGGCAAGTGAGAGTATCCAATTAGCCGAATGTGCGTGTCTTTGGATTGTGGGAGGAAACCAAAATAAAGAAGGAAAACTCCACACAGAAACGTCCTCACCAATCACAAGGGTTGAACCCAGGACCTTCTTGCTGTGAGACAATGCTAACCACTATGCCACCCCATAATCAATCATTATAAACAATAATTATTATGTTGGTTAAGAGGGAAGAAGGAAAAAAAAAAGAAAAGAAAAAGCCCCACACCAGCAGTGTTAAGTTGTCTGGCTCTAAAATGGTAGTGTTGAATGGGAAGAATCTGAAGGGGAGGGGGATTATGCAACTTACCTACATTTCCCCATTTCACTTAACTCATTTAGCCTAATAATGACTTCATATCTTTAAATTAAATATCAGAGTTTTAATTTTTTTTTATTTCCAGAGCTTTTCATTTTCCCCTTCCTTGTAAAATGTGGATTAAGAAAAAAAAAAAAAGTCGCCACATTAATTCTGCTTCCCTTAGAGGCCAGAGATAATCCAGTGACAGCTGTTGTTACTCATGCAGATATGTCAACAGCTGGAGTTTTAAACTGCTATTTGCACTGGTGATTAGTGATGGCTAGCAATGTGAAAATACTCTTCTTTGAAGAATAAGATTTAAACAAACAGCACTAAGCAGCTGATCACTTTTTCCTTTACTCATCAATCTCAAACACTTTTAGGCGAGGACATGTTGGTAGGAAATATATATTTGTTAGTTTTATTAAAACTAACATTACAAAGCATTTACATGGTATTAAAATGAACTGACAAATGAAGAAATCTATACATTTCCAAGACAAGTGTTACTGTCACATGTGAATGGTGACTACTATCCTCACAGCTGAGTCTCTCAAACAGCTTACCTTTACACAAGATTCTTGTTTGTATGGTTAAATACATACAAGCACCAGCTCTACATTTCACACAATGATGTCATCTCCACGCTAGAACTTACATCAGCTTGTGTAAAGACTGTACCAGTCACACACATCCAGAGTTTCTGGGTCCACTGGACTCACAGCCTAAGTTGAGCAGCACTAGGTACAGCATGCTCAGTCATGCTTGGAAGCTCCCTTCAGGCTGGCCTTGAGTTTCTTTTTCTCCTTCTGTCCCATAGCACGGAACACTTTTTTTCGCTCTTCCTTCTGCCGCTTCAGCTTCTCTGCCTCCTGCTTTTCCTTCTTCTTCAGGAATTCCTTGTGCTTCAAGTGCTGCTCTGCTTGAGCCTTCTTTGTCTTGTGAGAGTAGACGGTGCTCAGGGCATTGAGCAATGCTGCCACCTGGTGCAGAGGGGAGGAGGTTAAACAAGAGCTACAACATAACTACATACCAAAAACAAAACAAAAAAGCAAGCCTACAGTCCCTAAAAATGTAATGGGCTCTGATGATGAATTGACTGAAATTATTATTGTCTTTGGATGTTATCATTATAGAAATTCAATTAAAAAAACATATTACTCCTGAGCATCACTGATGCTTACTTTATAGCCTGTATTCTCCCTTATGATGATTATGATATTGCAATCTCGACTAGCTTCCAATATCAGTTAATAATTCATAAGGGTAACTATATTCATTAAATTATAATGGGCTATAATCAGAACCAGACTTTGCCACACATTTGATTGGACCATAGGTACAATGTGAAATTACAACTGCAGTAGGATCTGAGTTTATTAGATTAGAAATAATACGTAAATATTATTTCATATCACATAAACCTTAAAGAGCACATTTATAACAAATGTGTGACAAAAATACCTGAGGTATATCTAACATATGATGTACTGCTCTGCCAAAAAAAAAAAAAAAAAGAAAAAAGTCACACACACAAACCTTTTGTTATACTGCCTTTAGCCTTGACTACAGTATCCATTCACCAAGGCACTGTTTTATATTGAGCAATATCAGTCCAGAGTTGTATTCATTTTTCTTTTAAAAGATCTTGTGCTGATGGAAGAGTCGAACCACTGCACGGATTTCTCCAGTACATCCCAAACACTTTCAATGGGGTTAAGATTAAGACTCTGTGGTGCCAGTTCATGTGTGAAAATGATTCCTCACGCACCCTGAACCATTCTTATACTATTTGAGCTTGAATTTCATATCTGTGCTATCAGGGTAGAAAAAGTCTATTGATGGGATAACCTTATCATTAAGTAAATTCTGGTCATCAGCAGACTTTTTCCTGCCACATAATTTTGCTGAGCCTCGACCTGTTCAATTGAAGCATTCAAAGATAGTGACACTACCCAACGACTCATGTACAGTGACCACTATGCATAAGGAGTACATTGCTTCATGGGCTTACCTTCTTACTCTGACATGTCCATCACCCTGGAAGAGGGTAAATCTGAACACATCAGATCGTATGACCTTTTTTTCCCAATGCTCCAAACTGCCTAACAAACTGAAGCCTTTCTTTCTAATTATTCTCACTTACAAGGGTTTTACTTGAGGTCTAATCACTTCATTTCTTGCACGAAGTTGATGGTTCTCACAATCATTTCAGGTTTTAACAGGTTTAATAAACCATTGAACAGTTCTGAATCCAATATTAATAATTTCCCCAATATCACTAATTGATGTATGTGCTTCAAGCAGGCCAATAATGTGACCCTTCTGAAAAGCAGTAATATCTTTTCCATGACCATGAGAGATGTCATCCGGCATGGTTGTTTAGGAAATGAGCAGTTACTCACTGCGTCAATTAAGGTTAAACAAGTTACCTGCTAAAACAATCACTTTTTGCTCTTTTCAAACAAAAAGCTTTACAATCCAGACATGTGCATTGGCACTGACTAAAATAAAACTACTTTCAACAGTTAATATCAACCCAAGTTCAGTCCCAAAGAGAAATTAAGAAATGGAGCCTAGTCTTTACTTTTTGTGCAGATCAAGTTAAATTCAGTTTAAATTCAGACCATTCTTCACAACTTAACACATTTTACAATTTCATATATTTATCCAATTCACACTCACTCAGTCATCAATTCACTGCAGCCTGCACAGCGTTTGCACATGCTCTTATTACAAGTAGCGTAAGTAAGTCACTACAGTCCTTTACGGTCCTTACAGACGGTCAGATTAATATAAACATGCAATACTGCTGCATGTGATCAAATAAAGTTTATTATTCATTCATTTTAATTAGAAGCTATACCCCATTCTAAAATCAGAGTGGATCCAGAGTTAGGAATACACCTCGGATGAAATTCTTTTTCATTGCAAAGAGTACACAAAAGACACACTAGACAACCCAACTATTCACATATTTTTGGGAAGTGGGAGAACACCAGAGAAACTGAAGGGGGGAAAATATAAATAATCACACAAAGGTAAGAACATGTTCCACTACACATAACTTCCACCCAAGCTGAGGATATAATTCGGGATCCTGGAGATGTGAGCCAGTAACACTACCTTCCAAACCACAAAATAACTTTAGCGAAATAAACCTTAGTGTACACAAAGCTGTTTTTTGCTCTTCAGGTTTAACATAGGCATTTATTAATCTGCCACTGGTTCAATAAGCTTTTATCTTTCAACTTCATTTCACGCTACATCATCCCACATTTAAACACATGTAGAGCAAAAACACCGATATGAAAAAGGGATGAGTAAAAGAAGCAGACAGGCAATCTTCTTGCTTCTTTTGCACATTTCTTTTTCACATACTGAGCATTTGATCTATGAATATGACCAAAGACATGCCTCCATATAGCTTTTACAGGCAAATAAATAACAGAGTGCTTTCCAGTGGGTGCCCTTCCACCCATCATTGACTAGATCTATCTTTAATAGGATATCGGAAAAAAATCTTCATACATAGTAATTATTTTAAGTTCAAAATCAGTAACCATTCCATTGGCCTGTGCAAACACTCCTCTACAGTCTTCACAAGGAAGATGAGCTTAACAGATTAAAAATACTGCCAGTGTTTTGCCCTCTGTGTGAATCACTTCCACTAAACAGGTCTGATTAGCTGAGAGGCTTTAACTAGCATGATTTCCCAATTAGAGGGTAAGAAGCATTTTATACAGCTGCTGCTGTCACAATTTCCTGCCTTCCAGGATTATTATTCATTCACTAAACACATCCAATTCAGATGTACTCACTCTAATCAAGACAAGCTGCCTAAAATGATTACATTTACAGACTGTCTTTCCATTTTAGTTTAAATTGCATCACAATATGGGACAATCTGAAAGGAGTATTAAAAGGTACAAGGAAACTCCAAAAAGCTGTATAGAACCAGGCAAGAAAAAGGAAAACGGTAACCTTTAGATCAAAGTTACAAACTACACTGTGAATACTATAAATAGGCCAGTTAAATGCAATGGTTCATGGCAAAAATGAGCCTAAGCCTTTAATGTGTAACTAAAACTGATGCAGTGACCAGACATGTTCCTACAGGGTTTTAAGCAAGCACATGTCCCGTTGCAATAAAAAAAAAAAAGGCATGTCTAGAAGGAATCTCTGATTAATAAATGACATGCATGATGGAGAAAATAAAAATGGGACTTTTTGTGGTGGTTAAAAAATTATTTCAAAGATTTCATGGGGATTGATTCAGAAATTGGTTGGCATGGTGTCTGTGGTATTAGCATTAGAACAAGGATTAAATAGATGTAATATTTGGAAAGCTGTGCCCTGGAGGCATCCTTGGTGGATTAACTTTAGGTGTTTTAAAATTAAACTTAATTCTGTTAGTGAAGCAGAACCACACTAAAGGCTCACCTTTCTCTCATGGGGCTCCCGGATTACAACAGGTCTCTTCAGATCCCGGGGAATTTTGCCCATGGCCTCCTGCTGTTTGGGTTTGCTTTTGAATGGTAAAGACTTCTGCAGCTCTTTGGGAATATGGAGGGGGTTGAAGTGTCTCTTCTGCCTTACAATTGGCTAAAGAAAACAAAAGAAGAAACCTCAGACTGCATGTCAATAATTATGAATGAAATAGTTCAACCTGACTGTTATGGTCTCCTGTACACTTAAAAAAAAAGCTAGAGAGGGAAAGAAAAACAAAGAGGCTATCTTTAATCTTCTGTTGAGCCAGACCTGAGTTGACCTGGCCCTTGTTTGGGGTTGACAGCTTTTTAATACCTTTATTCTCTTGGAAATTTTGATAAAGTACTAGCTATTTTGTGATTAACTTGTTGCACTCTGGATAAGCATATGGGATTAGTGCTATTTATTTTGATATGAAAGCATATTTTTTTAACCTGTCCTTACATAAATTAATGTGCAATACCTTGTAGAGAGAGTCTTGGTTAGGTTGGTTCCTTATTCCCATGTCGTGTTTAAGCTGCCCAAGAGTCCTCATTCCGGACCATGTGTCCTTCTGACCAACAGGCATCAGCAGAGAGGTGACTGGGTTATACAGCTGAGGAACTGAGACAGGATACCAGGAGCGCAGGAACGCAATATCTACAAATCACACATAAGCACAAAAATAAATCAGGTACTAGCATTCATTATGCTACAGAAGTTGTTGTTCTGTTGTGTACTTTCTTTAGAGATGAATTTAAAAGAGAAATACTAGTCCCAAAAGCACTGAGTGCAAAAAGTACACGGATCTATTTATTAAAATGACTGAGTCAGAGGAAAAAGAAATATGCAATATGATGATGCTGAGCTGCTGTGAGTCACCTTGACAGTCTTGTATAGTAGTAATAACCATGCTTTTTGATTCAGCACAAGGTAATTCGCAGTCAGAGCCATGTCAAGGAAGTCAGGTATTAATTCTCTGCCAAGCCTGACCTGTTATATGCCAGCTCAGATGTCAAACATCACACCCTAACATCAGGCCAGGAATAATTCTGACCACACTGTGACGGCCAAGTGTCCAATATAATATCATATATTTAGGACTGATGGAGTAGCTTAGCTTTTAATTTGTTCTTTAATTTGGTTGGAAGATGGTGATTGAGAGATTGCCAGCTGACCTCTTCACATTGTTTAAATTATATTGTCATCCTGTAGGGAAGTTGCTGAGATAGTGGAGGAACTCAGCTGGTAGTGGTAGACAAGAGTTGTAGGTGAGACATTACATAAGTCTTCCTCAGCAGCTGCTCAGCTTGATGTGTATATTGCCTGTTTTAAAAACATGACAACACTACTTGGATAATGAAAAATGTTTCTGGCTGGAGAACAAACACTATTTGATGATATGTCACAGAAACTACAAAGAACAGAGTTCAGAGCTCTATGCTGTATTTTAGCAAGAGGCATATTAACATCGTTCAGAGACATCCCTCTGAAGATCCACCCAAGGTTTCAGAGTGCATCTAGTATTGGAATTCACATGGCCTGGCGAGCTGTCCAGGGTGTACTCTGCCCTCGCCCGGAGTCGGCTGAGATGGGCACCAGCCTCCCCGCGACCCTAATTAGGATTAAGCACAATAGGCACATTCCACAGTAACTGATGGGACATTTAGACACTATATCTTCCTTACACTAAAATCAAAACTGTTGTGTTAAACAACTTAATTCCAGCTGGCTCATTAATCATGCACAGATTTTGGTGTGCATCAATCCCAGGCGAGGTGCCTGTAAGACAAACCCGCCTACCAAATCTTCTCAAATTCCGAGCAAGCATTCCTAAGTTACCGTTCAGAAACAGACGGATGGACGGACGCCACCCATTAGCTCAAAAGACAAACTCATGGGATACAAATTACTACAAATTTTAATAAAAATAATCACGAAAAGCCATCATAAATGAATTGTAAACAGTTTTAAAAAATGTGTATCTAATGTAACAGAAAACCTTCCTTGGTTTTCACCTATGATTAGAAACAATGCGAGTTCTATGAAGTAAGAAATCAATTTAACTAAACCAGGCCACATGACATTACAAAAATAGTTTCTAATAGTAAATCATAAATAATCAATACACTGCATCAACTACAATTCATTTAAAAACCATCTCTGTGGGTAACTGATGAGACACAATGGGAACAGGAAAGTGAAAATGTGAAAAAACTGGAGATGAGTCCAACTTCAATCAATAAGGACTTCAGAACAAATGTTTTTCTAGCAAAATAGATCCTTATCTGTACATTTATCTCGGGAAAGATATTTCGTACACGGAAACAATATAAAGTACTGCACAGTATTAACAAAGGAAAAAACTAATATGTGCATACAGTATGTAATTGATTTAAATAATCATTTGGAATGTCCTTTATGGTTGCGAGAAAGCTTTACCTACCTGTAATGTTCAGAATCAGAAATCACGAACCTTCAAATACAGGCAAACAACAAAACAGACTTCTAGACTGTCAACATGTGGTGACTCCAAAGATGTCATCAAAGGGCAATAAATCTATATTTTCAAGTTAATTCAACCGTCCCCCAAAGTAGTGAAGTAGATTATTTAATTTAAAATCTATTTTTAAATATTAGCATTGGACATGGAATGTGCAATGAAGTTTATATTTTCAATTATATCCTCAGTGTCATGAATTTAGCAACATATCTTGACCTACATACTGTTGGACAGAATAATTTAGGCATGCTATTTAGTACACACAAGATGGTTTAGGAGACAGGTATTATGAACTGCTCTGCCGCAAATAGTTTTCAAAGTATTCAATTAGTATACAGTCCACTTTACCACTCATAAGGAGTCTGTCCTCAAACGTGGCTCGGAAGCTTCCAGGCGGCGTCCGCAGAGCCTTTTTAATCTGACCTTTGATCCCACTGACCGTGCGGATAGAGGCACCCTCGAACTTTGCGACCTCCAGCACTGTGTTAAACATTCCCTAAGAGAGTGCAAGAAAAGTCAGAGTCACTGACATGCTTTTACATTCAGAGGACCCAATTATTTTTGAACAATGACTAATTAACTTCATAAATTATTTTCCTACAAGCTTAATAACAGAATTCCCACCATTTTCTCCTTAGCTCACTGTCCACTGACTCCAGCTATGACACTTTTTGACCTACCAACCACATGGAATGAAAAGTCCTGGCCTCCCAACTGGCAGTGTCAGAGAAAACAACGACCCTGCCAGCCTTCTCTCGCAATAGAACATGGTTAATTACACCCTCTGGTGCACCAGGGTCACAGATGGCATACAACACTGAATAAACTCACATTCAAATCTCAATTGCATGACCCACATATGCACATAGCAGTGCTGCTGACTGCCTGACCTTACAAGGGTGGCTATTCTTCAAACATAGCCATCACCTCGAAAACATTTTAGGCACTTTCTCTCATGTGCAGCACTGATGAAACTGCAGATATTTGTCTGACCCTGTAGAAGCCCCTACCTGGATAAAACACGTGTTCTTAAAAATCTTATATGGGTATCCAATCAGCTTCAGCTTCTTCACAATGGTCACAGATTTGTCCAAGTCCAAGATAACTCCAGTAGCTGCAATGCGGAAATTTGCCTAAGGAAGGTTGCAAAAATTCAAAGGAATTAACAGGAGAAAACTACAGAAACTCTCGAATAGCGAGCCAAAAGAACAACTGGTTAAAACTGCTGCTCCATATTTTAATATAATAAATATCTTACTTGTGTCCCTGCAACACTCTGAACAGCAAGAAAGCCTGCTCCCTGGGGTGTGATTGGTCCTAAAGGTAGGGACAGCAAAGCAAAAATAGAGAGATAAAGGTGAAGGACAACACTAAATAGTGACTTGAGAGAAATATCACCTTCCTGAATTATGGGAGGATATATCTGTCCTACCCCAGATAGAGGCGCCACAGTGCATATGTTCAGGCGTGTATTTAAGAAGTCGGTGCCGACCATTGTGATCTTCAATGTGGTAGAGAGGAATGCTTTGGAAACGTCTCCAGCCTAACGATAGAATGAGTGGATCACGGGTCTTCAGGATACGATTATACCAGCGGTGTTTCTTCAAACGCATCTGTTGTCAAGAGATAAGAATAACAAGAAATGTAAAAGATGGAACCAGAAAAAGGAGACAGAAAACAAGATTTCTTCCAATGTGGGCATTTTTTTTTTCCCAAGTAAAGTTTCTAAGCAGGGAGTCATGGATTATTATTTGAGATTCACAATTCTAAATGATGATGATGAAGATAAGCAGACCCTTATCTTTTGATTTATGCTCACCTGCAGATATCCTACGTTGCCTTCACTGGCTCCCAAGGCACCAAGTATGATTGGATAATGCGGGTCAAAGTTGGTAACAAATTCACAAGGAAGTGCGGGGATTTCCAAGCGCACATACATGCCAGGCCTGAAGCCTTCGTACTGAACACGAGTCTCATCATCCATGTCCTCAAACTCAGCTCTGTTCAGCTGCAGACATACATTAAAAAAAGTATGTTAGCTGTGTATAACATATGAAGTCTGTTATCAAGTCTTGGTTTTGTTGTCTTTTCCCAGCCAACCTTGATGCCATCCATCCCAAATATGAAAATTGCATATATTTAATATTTCAGTCTGATTATATAGACAGACACATGCGTCTCTCTCTCTCTCTATATATATATACATACACATACACATACACATATACACACACACACGTGTACCAATTTGTACGTGCATAGATACAAATATAAAGACAGACACAAATGCTCAATTTTGTTGAAAGATCACTGGGTAGACACTGCTTAGTGTGATGCTTGCCCCAGATTTGCGGAAAAAGCACACATCATCTTTTCATCATTACTCAAATCACTAGCTCCTCCTGCCCCATCCTCCCTGACCGCCCAAGACCTTGTCAACTTTATTGATGGGAAGATTTAACAAATATGCCAGAGGTTCACTCCCACCCCACATCAAACACGATTCCCCTTCCCAGGCAGTTTTCCAATCTCGCAACAGAAGTCATCTCATCATGCAAATACTACAACGTGTCTCTTCCAGTTACTCACTCATATTTTTTTTACTTTTTATTATCTAGCATTTTTGTGACCTCTTACTAATATTAATAATGATTACACCTATTTAGAATAGGCCATAAGCCATCCCCTACTCTTTCGTCACATCAGGAGCAGCATGTAATAGCTGAGGCTGGGGCACTACAATGCACACTGCTGCATTGTTTATTTTTGCCATGTGTGTTTGTTTTGGTTTATGTTTTGCCTCCTTTCTTCATTGTCCTGTTTGTGTCAAGTTCATGGTACCAGTTTGTGATTGTCCATTTAATTAGCATGACTACTTCAAGCCTTGTTCTTGCTATTCTGTTTTGCATACACAGCTGTGGGAAAAATTAATAATGATCTCTTTAAATTTTCAATGGCTGTTTGTGTGTACAGAAATGTTCATATTCATAAATGTCAAATGTCATGGTCATTTAGAAAACCGAATGACCATGAATCCAATGGAATAAAAAAAATCTACATAAAATGCTCAGAGGTTAAGTTTGGATAAATGTAAGCTGTTTTACAGCTGTAACTTCTGACCTCTGCCTGCTTCTGCATCTCTTCTTTGAGGTCATCAAAGTAGGTAGCATCTCCATCATCATATTCTGCATTGAACCTTTCCTTCAGTCTTTTCTTCTTTTCCAGTCGCTTGTTTTTCTGAGCTTCTTCATCAACCTTTACTAATGTGGGTGTCTCCTCTTCTTCCTCCTCCTCCTCCTCCTCTTCATCATCCCCCTGCTCACAAATATACATAAATTCACACACCAACATAACACGAGGGTAAAAAAGATTCAAAGAAACATGATCTGCAAAAATGTAAGTTTAATCCAAGTACCTCAGCTTCAACTCCTTTCCCAGAATTTGCTTTATGAATCTCCCCAGTTTCCAAATCCTCGAAATCTCCATACATTTCATCTAGCATGATAAGAGTAAATTTAAAAAAAAATCCCAAAAATGTTGGTTTGTTGGGAAAAAGCACTAATAATACACTTACCATCCTCTTTAAGCAGAGTAGCAGCATCTTTGTCTCCTTCCCATTTTCCAGTTACAAAGCAGTCCCTTATGGAGTCCAACATCTGCAAACACATGCATCAGTACAAATGAGACCTTCAGTCAGTTTCCTAAATATTCCAAATATATAAAAAATTAAGCCATGAAAACAGACGAAAAGACAGTTAGATGGGACAGTATACTGGCCATGATCCTCACCTCCTCCTGGTCCCAGTCATGGCTTGCATCAGGCTGGAAACGTGAGCAGTCCACGGCATCCGTTCTTACTTTCTTACTATTCTCTGGCCGACTAACTCGGAAGAGACCACCCAACTCCTCCTCCTCCTCACTGTTCACTTCCTCCTCTGCCACCGCTGACACAAACAATTGAGAAATACAAACTAGTTTCCACTCAATAACCTCCTGCATTCATTAAATCCCAAAAGATTACAATGGACCTCAACATGACCCACAAAAATCCAGTGTACGTCTTTCAAAAGAGAAGCAGATCATTCTTTAAACATGTCTCATCTAATGAATGCCAGCTAGTCTGGAGTTTGATATACGCTTGCTTTTTGTTCACTCACTTGTGCCATATACCAGCTTGCGCAGGTTAGGAGCAGCACGCTGCCGTCTCTGAAATGCTTCTGTGGCTTTCCGGGCTAAATCTTCTTTCCAGCGTAGTGCTCCTGACAGGCAAGCATCAAACATAAGCATAAAACAGATTATGGCTACACACCATGGTACCCATTAATAGGTTATGATATACAGTATGGTTCACACTTTATCACATTCTGTATGTAATGGCAGTATTCAATGTCTGTGTGTGTTTGTGTGTGTGTGTGTATATATAAATATATAAATATATCATAGAGACTATAAAAATAAGGATTTACACATCAGTCAATAATCTTGTAAACCTAAGACAAAAACATCAACTGGCTCAACAAAACTTAATGAGAATCAATACAATATTTATATGGGGTCATGTTTAACTCCCCTTGTAAGGTCCTTGCCTTAAAATGAAAATAAGTGTTTTAAAGACACAAACTGCCATGATGATTAAAAAAAACAAACAAACAGTGAGAAAGTACCAGCAGTTTCAGATCCCAGCTCTCCTTCATCCTCAGCATCCATTGTATAATCTAATTCCTCCTCCTGCTCTTCTTCCTCATCATCCTCGGGAATAGTCTTTTGCACGGCACTCTTTCTTAAGGTGTTTTTACTGTTTAATTGCTTTTCCATTTCTGAGTTGCTATCATCTTGCACTTCATCATACTCCTCCTCCTCCTCTTCTTCAGAGCAATGACCAGAGTCTGGAGGGGCTGAACTTCTTTTCTTAGACTTCTGTCTACCTTGCTCCATTCCTTCTTCCTCCTCCTCCTCGTCAACCTCTTCTTCTTCTGATTCTTCTTCGTCACTCTTCTCTAGGTCATCATCACTGTCTGCGAATACGGGCATCTCTACCACAGACCTGCTTCCTTTTCCAGTTTCCTCTAGCTTCTGTCTCTTCATGGGTGGAGCTGCCTCTTTCACACTCTTCCTTTCATTCTCTGACACTTTACACAATTCCGGTTTGCCTTCCTCCTCCTCCTCATGTTCTACCTCCTCATCATCATCATAATCATCATCATCCTCTTCCTCATCTGCCTTTTCCTCCTTGCTTTCAAATTCTTCATCTGAGTCTTCATCACTTTCTTCATTATAGTCTTCCCCTGGTTCATCATTAAAGACAACTTTCCTTCTCTCTCTCTGAGTCTCCAGGTCCCACACTCGGCTCTCCTCAGGTCCTTCCCTTCCACTGTTAAAATAACATGAACTAAGAAGATAGAAACAAATAAACAAACAGAAAATAATATATAAACTGACCAAAATAACCAAGTCACAGACCTTTTCTCCTGCACTTCATCTTGAGTCAGTGCTTTAGTTCCTGTGAACAGTGAAACTTTGCTGGCTGCAATCTTCACATCAAGAGTGGCTTGCGTGCCCATAAGGGACTGCATCAGCTCTGTAGCTGGACGCACCTCCTCCTGTCACGGAAAGACAGACAACTTATAAAACAACAAGAGAGGATGTTTTAACATCCTACTAGCAACTTTTTAGCAGCAACAGATTCAGACTTTTGTTGGGTTTTCATTCAAACAATTTTAGGTTATAGCTGTTTATGTGACCAGATTTCTTCAGTTATGTCCATCAGGCAACTCTGGTCTAGATCTGGCTTTAGGACACCCATTAAGTGAAGCACAAACTGAATGGTTGGGCAGTTAAATGATTAACCATATATATGGTGACATTTTGTGTAATTTATCATTTTTGATGAAGTCTGCAGAGTCTTTGTAAGCACCAGAATTAAAGTTGCAAAGCTGTAAAGTTTTGCAAGATGTGAAAGTTGTCAGGAAAGCAGAAACTGTACGCTGTGTACAACCCCAGCTTTTTTTCCCCCTTTACTTTAAATATTAAATAAATAAACGACACATATGACAAAACAAGTTTTGTTTAACAGTGGAAGACTGTAAAATAAATTCAAATGCTTCAAGTAATGGCATGTATTCTTTCCACATTATGAAATCATAAAAATATCACAAATAAAGGGGAACACAGCACTTGTTAAAACATAATCTCATTTAAATCTCTAGATTAACTTCTTTGTGTGCAACTTTGTCTGTTTTAATGTAAATGTATGCTCAATTAATGATTTATTTTAATTTACGTAATGATTGCTACCTCTCCTGGTCTTCTACCTAACATGTAACCCCATATCATAAGATTGTTTTCTGCAGGCATCTTTGTACTTCATGTTTCACTAGAACAGCACCAGATAAAAGTTCTAGCATCATCTCCTTGGCCAAAGCGGAGTTATGACTCATCACTGAATATCACTTTCATCCAATGATTCACACTTCGAGTGCTTCTCTTAAGCTCGCTGTAACCTTGTTTTCTTTAGTGCTGGTTTTCCCTGAGCTTTTCTAAAGTAAACGCAAATCCCCGTTCATTCAGCTGATTTTTACAGTTCTGTCACAAAACTAACTCCACTCTTTTCTTTTTCATTTGTTTCACTGTCTATTTTCTATTTTCAAGGCAAACTGCTTTTTCATCCTGATGTTTTCACATTATCTTTGTTTTATCTATATTTTTTCCTTTTACAACCGTCCCATTTTGTTTATACTTGCACTTGTTTACCCAGTTCACTGGCAACTATCAACAACTTGAATAACTATCAACAAGCAAACAAACAAACAAAAACTGGTAACATCCTAATATTAACTGTAATGAGTCCATATTTGTTTTCACAAAGGTTAATTTTTTAGAATCTTTCCTGGGTCACCATGTCAGGGTTTATTTCAACAAAATTACTGGCTTGCTGTAGGTTATCCCTTATATCAACTTTGGGATGGTACACCACTGTTTTCCTATTAAAGCAGGTTATTTTGCTTAAACAAGCTTCTAGTCTGAAAACTCTTGTTTAAGAATATTGTCTTGATTAGGCCGGTTAAAAAAATTCCCAGTTTCTCATCAGCGTCCGCAACCAGAAATTGGCACTGCATCGATTTAAAATATGTATATTTTTGAAACCACACTCAACCTCAGAAAACGCCTCAAACTTAAAATGACACAGAGCATGATTTCGTGTTAGATGTTGTGATTGTAAGACTTAATTAGTTTTGTCTCAAATAGTTTGAAATGTTTTTGCAACTGCATGGCTGCTGTTCTATAGACAGCTGTTTAGAGTTTAATGCATGTTAAATGTATAAGTAAAAGAGTGGTCATCTAGGGTGTATTGTATAGCTTCACTGCCTTTACCTATATTTAGCTTTAAATGCTTTTGGGTTTCGACAGTCACCTCGTTTCTCTTTTTACAAAAAAAAGCGTGCTGCATTTAGGTTTTCAAAAAGTTCTGATGAGAAACAGGGATTTTTTATTATTATCTGGCCTTAATTACAGCTGTAAAAAAATTCCATGAGAATGAAGTGGAAACGTGATTTACTGTACCATACATCAACAAGCAATTAAAAACTCTTTATACTTAAAGATATAAATGCCTTTTCTTCATTTGTTTGCATTTTGTTCCGATTAGTTTTTTCAAAACCACATACTGCTGTACAAATGCGTTAAGGTTTTAGGTCTTGTTATTCAGTACTAGAGAGCGATGGTCATACTGATTAGCCAGCTTACTCATTAAAAAAAAATAAATTTTTTTAATAAAAAAAAAATTAAACCAGTAGAAATTTTCACCAAAAGCAGAAATTAAGTAACCAAACCTGGTCCGGTTTAACATGCCCAACAGGCATATCAATGTACACTGCATCTTTATCATACACCACTCCTCCGACCCCTGCCATGGGAGCGTAGAGCAATCTCTCCTTTTCATTCAGGGCTCTCTTCTTTAGAACCTCTGGCAGTGGACACGGGTCAGGAAGAAAGCTGATATCAGATACAGAGAAGTCTCCTACTCCTGTAAAGCAAATTTATACATAACACATTATCATACAGTAAGAGTGTTTTCATAAACAATCAATAAAATGTACACAGCAAGCCAAATGTTTTCTGGTTAAAATAACAGGCTCTCAAGTTATCTAAAAAGAAAACATCTACGTGGAGGCATAAGAGAAAACAAGTGTGATTATTTCACTAGAGTCAATTTACTAGGATATGTTCCACTCAGAATACAAGGTAGCGCTGCCCTGTAGCATGGATAATGCAGCAAATAAGCCCTAAATGTGTACTGCTTTTAATTACCCATGTGCTCATCTTACATTATGTTCTACAGTATGTGACCAAATTAAAAAGAAAATAACCCCCTAGTTTAAAGTTTTTACAAGATGGCTGGGACATGACCAGTCAAGGTCAAAGGTAATTGTCTCATTGGAAAGTCCATATATAGATCCCTATTAGTGCTCCATAGTAACGACATGTCTATCTGAACTAGTTTTAAAGCTGTAAGCACTCAATCTTCAAAACAAACCTTGTGACCTTGCTCGGACCTTCACCTTCAACCAAGACCCTGCCCTTCAGTCTATTGAACAATATAGCTATACCTAGGTCTTAATTACCAATTCTATGCTGTGCCATGGAGTTACCTTCAAGTATATGACTGTTTTGATGATTATAATTTGGGTGTTTTACCTGGAATATGAACCTGGCCTTTGTTCTTCAGGAATGTGCCACGCAGGTAGCCATACAGTGAGACAGTCCGGTCACATTTAGGATTTAATCGAATAGTCTCTGGATCAGTTAGATCTTCCATCCTGAGCATACAGAAATGAAATGTAATCATCATGTATTCACTCATCGTCAGTGATGATCTTGGTGATATTTGGAGCCTTTTCTTAGAATATTGGATATGAGGCAGGGAGATTATTATATAACAGGGCATTATGCATGCACATATTTAGACCCATCTTTGTCCTAGATCAAAACAGGGACCCTGGAGTTACACTTACCGATCAGCCACAACATAAGGGTGAGAAGTTTGCCACACCAGAGGTCTAAACTTCATGACTGAAATAAACCGTCCAAGGTTCTTCACTTCTTGTGTCTGATACTCGCCATAGACCATCCCCGACAGGTAAAACAGCTTGGCTCCCTTTAGGTTAAAGATTAAAAAAGTCAACACACAAATCTTATGACCGTGTGAAATGACAATGTATATCTGCTTATGATATAAAAACATGCATTGTTTCATATGTGCTACTCTTCCAATCTGCCTAGGATGTACCCCAGGTCTGGCTGCTCCAGTTTTCCTGTGACCCTGATGGCTAAGTGATACAAATGATGGATAGAGTGGCACTGCTTAGGCCAAGTTAAAACAGACCTGGTTATTAATTTTTTTTTTTTTCTTTGTAAAGTTTTTCTTCTAAAATTTTAATTGTTCTTTTGTTCTTGTTGCTTTGATAGTTTATTTATATTTATTGATATTTATTTATATATTTTACATTTGGACAGTCGTACTAGCATTTCACTACATACAGCACTGTGTATAATTTGTATGTGACAAACTTGAATTTTTTTTAACGGCTGATTTTTTAGGATACTTTAATAATCCCATGAGAGGAACTTGAGCTTTGCATTTAACCCATCTGAATCAGTACTTACACACACAGACAGGTGGACACACCTGGAACAGGCGCACCGCAGTTTATATATATTTTAATAACAGTGCAATTTTATTCACTTTTTTAAATTTGTGTACATATCTTTTGTAGTGCTGATATGGCATTAAATACATTTACTGACTGACTTGCATGCTGCATTCCTAAAGTTTTTAAAGATCAAATAAGTTTGTTTTCATATAGTTGTTTATTATTTACTTATACATTTACAGTAAATGTGCTATGTATCCTTATCAAGATATGAAATTTCTTAATTGACACGCTCATATCACACAGTCCAAGCACATCTGATGGATTAATATGATTATTGACGTGTTTATTTACCTGGTACACTTCTGTCCAAAAGCGATGCTTCAAACGTTTTTTGGTCTTATTGAGGGACTTGCTATTTTTGAAGGAATCCAAATGTGTGAGCACCCCCATGACACGAGGAAAACCATGGACCTGACAGATGTTGAGAAACTCAAAGGTCTCCATCTCAAAGCCAAAACTCGCATCTATCAGCATCAGGACCTGAAGAACAGAAAAGATGTTTGTTAACTAACAGATCAATCAGAATTAAGAATTAACTAAAATTTTCTCAGACACACTCACCAGGTCTGCAACTTTTGCTAAATCTATCATGGTACTGATATCATTGTTACACTCAATAAAAGTCAGACGCCGTTTCTTCCCTAAAGATAAACAAAAGAGATATATTAATACTGTGTATTATTCATATAAAGCAAACACAGGACTACAGTGTAAAAAATTAAAGATAAAATAAAAAAAATAAAAAAAATAATCATTAACTCACCTGACACTATTGTTACAGGACCACAGATATCCGAAAGCTTCTGCCGTGTGTAATTTTTGATCAGGCAACGGATGAGGGTGCTCTTGCCCACTTTAGGAGGCCCCATTACAACCACAACAACAGGTGGTGGCTCCAAAGGTGTACGGTCTACCAAAGGTATATGATGTTTCTTGGTTTTTATGTCTTGGGTCCTATGCAGAACAGGAAAAATATTTAAAGATTAGCACCCTGCCTGCTTTTTATTCCATTAAAAAATGTTTAGTATTGATTTTTTCATTATGAAAAACCATTACAAATATGATAATTAAAGAAAATGAATGAACATTAAGTCAGTCCTTTTTTAAAAAACAATCAATTCTTACACCCAATCTTTCTTAAAAAACGTTTCCGCATAAATGCACTCAAGTTAGAGATGCATTAAAGTTATAAAAAAAAAAATCTAAATGTGTGCTCAAAGCAGCACATTCACATAATTAAATAAGACAACACTTGTTGATACCTAACCTGAATCAAAACTTTTAAGCAAAATCTTAATCAAAAATATCAATCAATCAATCTTAATCAATAGCTATAAGCATAAGATTTTTTTGGGTGATTATTTGAAAACTGAATCTCAGAATGATGTCATCAAGACCCAAGTTAACATGAGGGAAAATGGTTTTAAGCAATTTCTTTCAGAAGTTTTTACTTAAATAAAATACCTATTTTCCCTTATAGACAATAGTTGTTGACTCCTGTGCATATCCTTGGCTTCACATATAACTTTTTAATTAAGTTTAATCATAAATATACATAAAACCCAATGTATATACAGTATCCCACTGCACAGGCAATGGTTTTAATCTAAGCTTAACACAAATCTGTTAATAAATGGCACGAATGTATTAGAATTCGTTAATTTGAGCCTTGATATGGTTCTCTCAGACGTAGGTACTCCCTTATTAAAACTGACACTTTTGCATTTCATTTCAAAGTCACAGTCTTGTTGTTCAGGACCTGTACTCTGATGATAGTAAGCGCACAGATTTAAAATGTGGCCTACATCAGCTCTGAGAGTGAGCCCTCACCTATGGAAGGTCCTGGCCATGCGAACAGCAGAATGTACAGCAAATGCTTTAGGATTTCTTTTGCGCTCATCTTGCTCCAGTTCTGTTCCCTGCTTCCTCTTTTTCTTCTTCTCAGCTTTGGGGCCACTTTGCTTCTGTTGATGTCGTTTCTGTTCCTTTACCTCCATCTTCACACCATGGAGATCTGTGCTTCATAACAGAACATGTTTAAGATTAAACAGCTATTCTGTATGCATACAGATATGTATACAGTCCCCTGGTGTATATAAAGCCATTACTGCCTAACAAACTAATCAAATAAAACTTAAACAACTATCCAGTTTTAACTGTAAATGAAGGGCAGAGGCCATAAATACAAATAATTGTTCATTTCAGTTAAAGGCAATATAATGTCTGGTGCTAGCCGTAAATACCACCCCTAGATTTAGCCACAGTGGCTAAAAGCAGGCGGTTATGTTAATTCATCTTTCAATTTTTTTATAAATAACTTTAAAATAAATACACACTTACCCTTAAAAAAAAAACCTCAGCTTTTCTCAAAGCAACTCACGCTGCAATTCAAATTCACTTTAAACTGAACCAGTGGGTTTGTATCGAGGCATGTTACTCAATCCTGAGCATCAGTTGTGTTTCTCACGTGTGCGCCACATCCGGGTCTTCTTCCGTCGCGAATATTTCGTCGGGCGAAACAAAATGTTCCGAACTAAGCGTTCCGAGACTGATGATTCCGCCCTAATACTGTCGTGCAAAATAACTTGTGCTTGAAAACAAAAATTATTTTGAAAAACGAATGAAAACAGTACAAAACTAATTCGTTTTCATAAAATTTTTATTTGCAATAAATTATTGTACAAAATAAGTGAATATTTACATTTTTCAGCAACCTGAACTTCCACAATATGATGAAATAAATAGGTTTAATTATGAAAAAATTGACCAAAGGTCTTAAATAATGATACAATAGTCAGTAAAATCTTGTCCTATGGATAACCCTGTTTTTGAAGATATTTATATTAGATTCATAAATAAAACAACTTTAAATATTACCACTGCCCTACCATTTCATGAGTCAAAAATGACAACTTTTCTTAAATTAGCTACAGTCCTTTCTCTCTTTTGAAATTAGTCATTTGACGGGACTTTTTTGAGCACATTGAGTCCTATTGTAGCTCCATCTGTCCATTAATCTTCCACCAGCCTGGTTCTATCTCACCGAGAACTTCCTCTAGACACTGGGAAGACAGATTGGGCAGCGGGGCCAGTGGCTGCTCCTGAGCAGATTCTTCCCAAAGACCACTTCCTCCTTGAGAATACTGCATAGGACAGGTGTTCTCCAGTCCCATATCCCAAAATGCAGAATCTCCTGAGTCAGGAGTAGTAGACTTCAGGCTGTTTAGAAACCCAGACCTCACACTGCCATGAGGATAAGGTGGTGGCGGATAGAGAAAGACCTGGCTCTCATCTTTGTTGGTTCCAGTGCCCTGTGGACTCCACAAACATTCTGGTGAGGCCTGTCCTCTTATGGAGTTCCAGCCAACTGAAGTAACTTCCAAGTCAGAATGAAAGGACGAAGGGCTCAGGCTTGTACCCATCAGCCGATCCTGACGTGGCCTGACAGATGGAGTGCTGCAGTGAGCTCTCCATCCATCAGCACCTGGTGGAAGGCCAAAGTTCTGCGGAGACAAGTCAGTAAAGAAGCAGTCCTGCTCACAGTCTTCTCTCAGCTGAGGCTGAGTGGCATTAAATGATGTTTGTCTACTCTCCCTCACATTTACCATGTGGGGTGGCAGGAAAGGGCTGGGCAGTGACGAAGTAGCTTCTGGCTGAGGTGAGGACCGAGTGGATCTGTTCTTTAGTGTCCTTGCCCTCTTGTTCTGGAACCATACCTATGTAAAAAAATAAATAAATAAATGTTTGATTAAGTAACACACAAGTACAAAACTCACAGCTTAGATAAATAGCTAACACTTGTGAAGGCATGATTATTTTGTGTTGACATGTACCTGAATTCTTGACTCTGGGAGGCCTGTGGCTTGGGATAGACTTTCTCGGACACTAATGCCGGGGTAAGGATCCACACTAAAAGCCATTCTGAGGAGTTCCAAGTGCTCTTTGGTAAAACTGGTCCGTTTCCTCCGGCCTGCAATCTTGCTGGCCTGGGATGTTCCATCTTTACCTGAAGGGAGAAAATGGCATTTTTCAAAATAAATAACATTTCTTAAAAATAGACCAATATGATAACTTAAAACAAACAAAAAAAAAACAAAAATTTGAGAACTTTATCAGTTTGTCCTTACCAACAATGCTATCAGACCACATGGCTGTAAATTCTTCTTGAACAAAAGCAATTTTCCCCAGATCACAGTATAAAGGCTAATAAAATCGAAGCTAGCAGAGAAGATCAACTTCTTGCTGCTTATATTTCTGACTCTGATTCTGTACTGAGGCCTGCCAGTATTTATCCCAGAATTCCTTGGTCCAAAAGGAGGTGGAGTTACACAGTTCTGGAGGGTAGAGGTCTGTGACATCCATTAATGAACATTACCCATTTCCACCGACCACACCCCAATTCACACCTATTTTTGTTGTTGTTGTTGTTATTCTTTACAAATTCTATTCTATATATTTCTTGAGGAATCAGCATGTTCAGGCAAATACCAACAATTTCGACAATAACAAAAAATTAAGAGTAAAGCTTCCACATATAAACTTTACATTACAGACAGTTTTTGTGTTTGTATTTTAATATCCAATCATTTTTAATGCCATTTAACATACAATTTTATTAAGCACAACAAAACAACAATCAACAGCATTTATATATCTAGAAATGTATTCTATTAATATTTTTCTTTATTCTGTATTGATTTTCTAGTATAAAAATACACATAAGTATAAAACTGGCAAACATGTTAAGTAAACCTGTTGAGTACCGTTTCTGTAGATTTTTTAAATAATTAATTTATTTTGTGTTGAATAATGTAATATGTTTTATTATAATCATAAAAATAGTTATGATAACCTTTGTGATGGAAAGGAAAGCTCTTTGGAAAGAGTTAAATAGCTTTGTGTAACATTTATGATTATGATTCATTCAAGCTGTGTTGAAATTTTTGTTAAATTATAATGTATTTGCACATTGGATATATTGGAAAATGGATTCATAAAAAAACAACAAAAAGAAAAACTGCAGTAACATTCAAATATGATGACTAAATATTAATATCCACAAAAAGAGCTGTGGCCTAAACAGTGTAAGGGCTAACATCTCTGACATCACCACAATCTTGATTTATACAAATAAGCTTGATTAATCTGGTTTATTAATGCTCTATGGGTGATTGATATGCAGTCCTAATCAGTTCAATGGCTGTTAATGGCTGTACATGATCAAAACATCACATTTAAAATGCGGCAGGCCTGATATCTCATGATCCACATCAAACAGTAGCCCTGTGACTTCCCTTGTTTGGGGAGTTCACACCTTGTTAGGATAATCTATTCTAGTGGTGGATACATCCACTTTGGCCTGGCATGGAAGATTAATCACTTTGTTAAATTCAAAACAGTCATGTTGTGAGCATACAACCCCAAAATTTTAATTTAAGTAGCAATTTGTCCAGCACGCAGGTTACATTATTGTTTAAATTGGAAATGTAACTTAGCACCGTTCCTGTTATAAATATGAAAAATATAATTTCTTGGGTATAAATAAGTGGTCAGATTTATAAAGCAATTATGAAAGATTTAAAAAGCAAGTTCTCTATCCCTTATCTTTGTATAAACTTTATTTCATTGCCTACTTATAAGGAAAATTTTATTTTAGGTAATTATTAAATGTTCATGTATCGTATATGTAAGGCTTTCTATGATACGCATGTATTAGTGTTGTACATTATAGACTAGAAGTGACAGTTTCGACCCCGAGAAGTGTAAATCTTTATGGTGGTTTAAATGATTAAACACACCCACTAAGGCTGATAATTGGCACATAAGATGAATCTTAGTGTAGGGAAAAGACAAAACTGAATTCTACATTCGGACTGGACTGTGGCATCCCTTCAAGTTCGTCCCCAGTCTCTACTGTGGCATTTTGCAGCTCCTTCAGGGTTACTTTTAGTCTCTTTGTTTGCCTCTCGGTTACCTCTTTGTTGCCTCTCTGTTACCCTTCTTGCCCAGTCTGTGAAGTGTGGTAGGCCCTGTCAAGGCAGTTTGTGGTGCCATATTCTTTCAGTTTTGTGATGATGGATTTTATAAAGCTCTGTGGGGATTTGTACTTTTGTACAACCCTAAATCAAACCTATTTGGAGAGCTTCTTCATCTTCATATTGTCACTTTCTTTGTTTTACTCTGGAGCCTTTCAGAACAGGTGTATATATACTGAGATCAAGTGACAAACAGATTACGCATTTTATTTAATTATTTCTCCATCTCAGTTATTGACAAACAATATTTATAGAGACATAAACTTTAAACGGGGCAGTTGGGGTCTGGTGGAAGGGTGCTGGATTACAGATCACAAGGTCGGGGGTTCAAGCCCCACTATCAACGGGTTGTCACTGCTGTCCCCCCAGTACAGCTAACTGGGTTATCAAAGGTCGGCCACGTCTCTCACTGTCTGTGGTGAGAGGCATGTAAAAGAACCACTGCTGTATTGATTTTGTCAAGAGTAGGCTGCATATTCGTCAGTGTGTTTCTGCCCTGCGATTGGCCTGGCGAGCTGTTCAGGGTGTACTCTGCCCTTGCCCAGAGTCTGCCCAGCCTCCACGTGACCCTAATTAGGATTAAGCGGTTCAGAAAATGAATGAATGAATAAATAAAACTTAAAACATTTAAATCCTTCATGCATGTGAATAAGGGTAAGCTCCTTCCCTGTATGTGCTTTCTGAAGGAATGTACACATGACCCAAGTTAAGGCATCACTTACTGCGTATAGATACTGCGTACCTGTGCAAAAAACATTATCCAAGTCTGTGAATTTAACTCACTATAATAAAGCTGGATATGTTGTACCTCTAAAAATTTCTTGACCAAATATTTACAATTAACTGTAAGCACACTTTATGCTGTTGTTATACAAATCCACACGGTGGCATAGGTCACAGCAAGAAGATCTTGGGTTTGAGTCCCAGGATCAGCGGGGACGTTTCTGTGTGGAGCTTGCATGTTCTCCCTGTGTTTACATGGATTTTCTTGGGGTACTCCAGTTTCCTCCCACAGTCCAAATACATACATATTAGGCTCACTGTCTGTTCTGTCCCTAGGTGTGTGAATGGTTGTGTGCTTGTTGGCCCTGTGATGGTCTGACGGGCTGTTCATGGTCTACTGCCACCTTCGCCCAGTGTCAGCTGAGATAGAATACAGCCTCTCTGTGACTCTAATAGGATTAAGTGATTTGGCAAATGTCTGAGCGAGTGGGTTAATCCCTCTGGTGTACACAAATCAAATGGCACTCTAATATCTCATTCCCCGCCCCTCTTTTTTATCTTTAATAACTTCAGTTATGTTTCAGATATACAGGGTAGTGAGAGGCTCCCTGCACCAAAAACTGTTTCATGGTGGACATGGAGCCTCCTTCGATAAATGCTAACTGGTTCCCATAACCCTAGGGCCGGATCTCAGAGCACTGAGTGAAGGCAGGGTACACCCTGAACAGCTTGCCAGCCGATCACAGGATAACACACTAACAACGCTTCACACTCACACCTAGGGGCAATATGAAGCAGCCAGCTCGCCTAATGTGCATGTCTCTGGATTGTGGAAGAAAACTGGACTACCTGGAGGAAACCCATGCAAGCATGGGGACATACAAACTCCACACAGAAAAGCCTGAGCCCAGGATCTTCTTGCTGAGACGGATGTGCTAACCACTACGCCACCCTGAGCTGTTAGTAGTACAGACACAGTGTATTGGCACGGTAAATCTTATTTAACTGACCGTTATCAGTGTGTAGATGTAAATGGTGATTCCTCTATACGTTCTAATGTTAAGTTTGGAGTTCCACAAGGTTCTGTCTTAGGCCCAC
>JAOUQZ010000051.1:14289465-14305860 GCA_028564935.1 Neosilurus hyrtlii
CAGGTGGGTGTGAACACAAAACTCTGCCTAGATAATAGGCAGAAGATAGAAGATAATACCAGTAAATAAAATGATGAGCGTTATGCTCCCCATGTCCTGCTTTTATCCCCATCATGCTCCTCCGTCCTGCTTTATAATACTTTACTTACTGGGTTAGTTTTTTTTATTATTTCCTCTTTTTCTATCTCTCCTCCGTGAGGCTGCTGTAAATGGTGCTGGCGTGCATGCGTTCACAGAAAATGAGGGGAGGGTGCAAACAAAATATGGATTTAGCTAGGTCTTATTTTCGGGGTAGGGGCTTATTTTGGACTGTTCTGCAGAAGAAAGGGTAGGTCTTATTATCTGGGAAACACGCTAGTTCTGTACCCGCCACTCACTGGAACAATTCACGATGGAGGCCCTGTGTGGACAAACGGTACGCGTTGTGAGTAAGATTGGAAATGCTCGAAAACACGTGATCTTAAAAATCGAATCTTGAAAATTTGAATCGATTCATAATGCTAATAAATAAGAATCGCGATTTAGACGTGAATCGAATTTTTTTTTCCCCGGCACCCCTAGTGAATACACTAATGAGCATTGGCTTATGAGCTCGCTGATGGGGAAAAGTCATGTAATGACTCTCCCCCTTACTAGGACATAATGTGGTTTATTTAAATTGTTCTTTATTTTTCTCGCTAGCCTTTTATAAATTTACTTGATAATATTTGACATAACTGTTGTCCAGTTGGTCTGTTATAAAAAAAAAAAAATTACACAGTCTGACCTTAAATAGACCAACATGTTTTTTTTGAGGTTGTTAATTCCTGTTATTCGTTTTTATTCATTCAAGTTTATATAATAATATTAAATAATAGCAATATGAAAATAATACAATAAGGTGAGATGTAGTGACTTTTTACCATTTTGATTAATTTTGCAGGTTCCATTATAAGACATGGAGGCTACTCCAGAAGACCCACCAAATAGCCATGACCAGAACGGGGATGTTGAGAAACAATCATCCGTCAGTGCATTGGCCCCATCAAAAGAGCTTGCAAATCAGACTGAAGAAACTGCATATAATGACCTTTGTGTCCAAGATGAAACACAGTCTGGGGAGTCGGGTACTGATAACTCTCAGACAGAGAGCAAGTCCTCAGAGAAGTTACCATGTAAGCTCCAACAGGGTGCTATTTTCTCTGGAAAAATACTCAGTTTTTGCTGCTCTGAATGCAAGGGTGATACCACTTACAGTCCCAATGACTTGCTAAAACATTTTCAAGGGGCTCACAAAGGAACACTTCCAACATACCCTTGCGATCTTTGTACCTTTGTTACCAATGAGTTCTCGTCTCTCCAACGACATCGCATTGGACATCGAGATACTTTTGTCACTTGTGAGATCTGCAATGATGGAGTCCAGTACTCTCTACTGTTGCTCACCAGACATTTTATTATGTGCCATAGCTGTAATGGACTATTTCACTGTAAGAAATGTGACTTTTTGACTAGAGATGCAGGCACTTTTGTTCAGCACATTCATCATCACAATGAGGGCAACCACAAATGTGTATCTATGAGTCCCACGCAAGCAAAGGCCCATTCTGGGAAACTCAGTTCTGGGACATTCCCTTTCACATGTCAGTTGTGTGGCTATGGTGCTGCACGGCGGGAGTATCTAAATAAGCATATGGCTGTAGCTCATGGAGATGAAATTGATAGAACAAACCGATACAGAACAATTGAGGACAATTCTAAAGTTAATTCTCCAGGACTGAAGCTAATGCTTAAAAAGAGTCCTCCTGCCGGAGGATCCAGGGAATCACAGTGGATGTCAAAGCTGAGTTCTTATTCTGGAGTAAGTCTGCTTGACCACGGAGGCAGGTTGTTTAATCCTGAGAAAACATTGGAGGAAACACAACAATTTCTTGAAAGAGCTGTTGGTGTGAAGAAAGAAAGTAACAAGTGGAGTAAAAGTCCACTAAAAAGTGAGCCACAGTGTTCTTACCCCGTCACATCAACTACACCACAGCCAAAGGTACAAGAACATGAAGTTGGTTCTGGATCTGGGATTCTAGATGCAGGCAACAGCAATGGGTTGACTGTTCTTATGGTCAAAAATAAAATCTCGATTCCCCCCAATTGTACTACAAAAGTAATGGGCTTTAAGATGGTTGATGGTAAAAAGCATTTGGTTTTAAAAGTCATACCAACAAAGCAGGAACCTGCTACCAAACATGACATGTCAACAACAAATATTGTTGAAGGTAATGAAAAGACTGGTAGCTCTCCCTACTCCTCACTGTCTGATAGATCAGGATCTCTTTTCAGTTTAGATTCTGGGACAAACAAAGATGTATCTGCCACAGTAAAAATAGAGAAGCATGATGTAGAAAAACTCAGTGGGGACCAGTCATCTTTGTTAGATGGGCATGGAGTAAGTGAACATCCAACTTCTAACCAAGCCGATGGTGAAGTTTTTGAGATAACTAGTACACATGGTACCAAGGCTTCAGCTTCACAGTGTGCCAGCTTGCCCGTAGAAAACAAAGAGGCAAATTTTAGCGAAAATCGTTGCTGTGGTTCAGATTCAGAAAGGAAATTGTTAGATGACGGTCATTGTCCTTCTCAATCCATGGCTGAGGAGTCCACATTTACACCTTTAACCTCTAATTCACCTGAGATGTCACATACAGACCAAACCAAATTAAAAGCAGCTGGGTTAGAAGCGCTTGCTAAACACACCACAGATGTAGATTCATCTACTAAAGATCCAGCACCATCATCATTAGAATCAACTGCAGGTGAGCACACTCTTCCTGAGATTCCAGTAGCTGCAAGTGATGCCACACAGTTGTCATTGGCAGACGAGACCACTGCCCCCTCTATCTCACGTGCATCTCAGGGTGATCTAGTTGTGTCTAAATGTGTGATATCCACTGAAGATCATGGTGCATGTGAGAGACTTGCAGAGCAAAATTCACCCAAGATTTCATCTTCCACATTAGCAACTGAAGAAGACAACTCTGTTGATGCTGAGGATGAGACTTCGTTCTCTGAGAATGCAGAACCGCCGACCCCCTTTAATAGCTTATTGAATGTTAAGGTCTCTCTGCCTATTTCAGCCACTGATTGCTCTCCCAGAAAAGATCTCACAAATAATCCTTCAGATTCCCATAAAAGACCACAAGATAAAACAAGTGATAAGGATTGTCCTGATGCCAAAGACAGTGTTAAAGAAGTTGACACAGTTTTGCAAAATTCCCCAAATCAGGAGGTTTTTAGTTTTCACAATTACTCAAAAGAGACTTTTGGCAGTCCTCCTGATTTTCTGGATGCTGATGAACATTCTCAAGAGGATTTGGAGGAAGACGACAATGAAGAAGATTTTGATGAACTCAAGCTGGCCTCAGATTGGAGTTTAACTCTACCACCTTCCCCACCCCTGGTGGAAGAACAGTCTGAGGACTATTTAGAAAGTGGAGAAAAAAGCTTTTCAGGTGTTCATGATATAGCTTCTGCCAGTGACAATAAATCATTAGAACGAGTGTCAGATAGCGACATAGAGGTTGATGAATGTGTAGCTACTGTTGATGATTTATCCATTCCATTAATTTTGGAGAATGACAAGAAAGCATGTTTATCAGAATCTGAGAAAAAAGAAGATTGTACATCATCTGCGGTTGATGGTGGTGCCGCATCTTTGAGTAATGCTGCTTTTTTGGGCAAGATACTTGAAGAGCATTCAGATGCCATCATCAGCCAGCAGCTTGTGAAAGAAAAGATGGTATCCGCAGTTATGTTGCAGGATACTAACAAACCTACAAAAACAACACTTCGGATCCTGCAGATGCCTGAGGGAAAGAAGCAGATGTTCCTTCAGACTACGGAGACTCCATATGCTGTACCCGTCCAAGTCACAAGCGGCCAAGGCTTCAAGCTTATTACAAAGTCAAGTGCTTCCAAAGTAAACGTGTCGTATGTTAAGTCGGGAATTGAAATGCCTAACAAAGGTTCAGGGTTGTCTCTTACACTTAATGGAGGCAGAATTGGAATGTCAGCACAATGTATAAGTGGAGAGGGCAAAGGTCATTCATCACTCCTGCAGACAGTGAGTAGCAATGGAGGCAGATATTTCGTCAGTGCTTCTGCCCTAAAAGGGCCTCTTCTCTTATCAGGTACTGTTAAGTCACCTACAGAACAGACGGGAAGCATGCAATCAACATGTTATTTAGTTCAACGACCACTTCCCGTTTCACCGAGTTCTGAGTCACCTAGTTCGTCCTCAAAGACCGTCCTGACCACTCGCCCAGTATTGGCAATGCCTGTGAAATCGGCTGATAAAGCTTCTCCCTTGCAACCTGGACGACAAGCATACTTGGTGAGGTATATCTCACCAGCCAAGTCAGGAATACTGGTAAATAGTTCAAATGAAAAGAGAGCAAACCAGGGCAAACAAACAACTGAGGGAGGCAAAAGTAGAGTTTTCCTCAAAGTAGTTAGAAGTCCTAATGGCACAAGGTTTCTCTCCACTACTCCATACACATCAGCCAAAAAGCCAGTTTATCTGGCCACCAGTTCTCTGCAGTCACCTTACTTACTTATGTCTTCAGATTGGTCAGCAGGACTGAAAACTGCCTGTAGTGCTCATAGCCCCTCTCATAAACTCATCTCAGCAAATCTTAAACATATTGTACCCCAATCAGATGATGACAGTCAGAACCGAGTTGCTGATGGTTTAGTAGTGCAGAAATCAACGTTTTTACCCATGCATACCCGTCCACGAAGCCAACGAAAGAGAAGGAAGAAAATCTTGTTTGAGGAACCCTTTGACACTTTTCCTAAAACCAGAAGAATGTCAAGCAAGTCCCTTGCTCAGAAAGAGGTCGCCTCTTTGGGTGAGCCAGTGAGAAAAGATGCTGAGAGAACACTTAGACTTTCTCCCTTCAGCCCATTTCAACATATCAAATGTCCTCGTCAAAACCAGCCTGTAGTTGTGCTAAACCACCCGGATGCTGATATTCCTGAGGTGACAAACATTATGAAGTCTGTTAACAGATACAAAGGTGAAGTAATCAAGGTGGCATTGTCTGAGAACACGGTCAGAGCCCTCTCTGAGTGGAGTTTCATTGCTTCAGATGGTACCATGTCAAACATTCCTGGTGGAGGGTCAAGAGTCCGGCCATCAGGGAACAATGTTAAAGAAAGATTTATCTTAAGACTGAAGTTAAAAAAGACAAGAAGAAACAAATATGAGGTAGTGAGGTTGGCCAACAACACAAGTTCAGAGCAGATACCATCGTTTAGGTGTTGGTTTTGCGGCAGAGTATTTAACAATCAAGAAGAGTGGATTGGCCATGGACAACGGCATCTCATGGAGGCTACAAGAGACTGGAATAAGCTGTTCTAATGTAACCATGTAACTCCTGTCTTGGGAAAGAACCCGTCCTCTAATGTAGAAATATTCTTCTTTTAAAAAAAGTACAATTAGATAAACCTAAGCTGTCTATTTTTATAGATCTCCATTCTGAAGATTTTAATGGATAGTGTAATAGAAGAAAGTTTTGGTACTTGATACCAATTTGTATGTAAATATTTTTAACCCATGTACATTGAACTCCAGACCTTTTGTGTATGTACATAATTGAACTGTGAAAACTGGACACACTGTATGTTTTATACATGCAAGCAAAAATCACTGGTATGAATGGAAGGTGCTGTCTGTAATAGACCTGTTTCAATGCAGCCAGATTTCTCAGGTAATTTCAGAATCCAGTTTATAAAGAGATGTTTTATGTTCGCTCAGAAACCATTTGAAGATATTTTTCATTTGTGTGTGCTTTAAGTTGGCCACATAGATTAACCATTGATGGAGGTCATAGAGCTTATTACTTTATTAATTATTTTAAAATTCTTTTTGCTTAAAAACGTGTCCCTTTTAAAACTGAATCATGTAAATGTTCATTATGAACACTGGTCAGTTGATGTAGCTGTAGAAATTATTGTGCAGAAGTGATCTAGAAGCAAACGTTTAGGTTCCTGTGGAAGCTGTATTTTTTAAAGTTATTTTCATACACTGTACATGTGTATCTGCGTTCTCATGTTTGTTTGTTTTACTGGTGCTATCCCATTTTCCTAACACATTTAAACTGACCCAGTGTCATTTTCGTAGCAATAATACATTTCACCACAGTTTTAAACATCTGTACACCCTGCAGTCAATATAGTACCCATTTTAGTGTATCACTGTTTTTCTTTTAATGTTCTCTTTTTGAATGAAGATGAAAACCTACAAAAAGCACAGTAATACTTTACCATCAGAAGGAGCATTTTTCCACCAAATGGCCAACTAAACACTAACTTAATTCTGCATTGGGTCTCATTCTCTTATACTTGTGTGCCTCAATATGCCTCAAAGTTTTTAACCAAGTGGTTGTTCTTGTTTGTGTAGAGTTTATTGTATGTTTAAATCTGTGGTGATTACTTCAAAAGAAATTATTTTTTTTTTATGTTTAAAATTTTTTGGCATTTTATTGGCATAAGCCTAACTGTTAAGTTAGTTTAAATGATTGAACTATGTTTGAAAGTTTTAAATTACATGGCTTATTATCACCGTTACTTAGGCTTGTCTATATTTTTATTAATGACTTATGCAAGTATAAAATTTTCAAATGGCCATTTTTTTAAACAAATTCTGCCTTACCTCAGAGTTGGCAGCATTTATGATGTCATGTAAATTTAAAGACAAGAATTTGTACCCCTTTACCATGCAAATTTATTTGAAAACATGACAATCATTGTGAAAAAAGCAGTACCAAGTTACCACTGCTTTCCATCCTGATCGCTATGCCTTTGGTTTTTGAATGCATAGTTTGAAATTGTACTGTTTTAATGGTTTTTATTCACACACCTCTACCCAATACCCTTTACTCTATCCACTAGTATGCCGCCTGCAAACAGGCAGCATAACCCTCTCACATGCCAACATAGAAGCAACCAAATACTTTTTTTAATCATGAGGCAAAAAAATCTGTTGGATGTTTACTGCTAATGTCAAACAGGTTGTTTGGGTTTACTTCGAGGTGAAAAACAAATGTATTTTTTTATGCTAAGTGCCTAAAATGTGACGCACCAGGTTGACACTATATTGTACTGTATTCACCTCCCTACAGTTCCTCCTTGAATAAATGTAAATACTTTGAAAGAAGGTTGGATGTGTATAAATCTTCTTGTGGGGGTTATCTAGTTCATTGTTTTCTTAAATAGCTAAGCTGACTTATTTACATGTATGATACTTTTTTGTTTATTTTATTACTTTCCCCTTTGTAGTAGAAATGTTATGCTCTTAGCTCACTAGGGGGCAGTACCTATATGTCACATGGCATTTATTCTTACATTTTGCATAATTGCTTTCAGTTCTTTTCCTGCTTGAACATACCCCTCTTCCATTCCCAATGGTTAATACCCCAAAGAAGTAATTACACAGACTGACATTGTTTAATCGTTTTCACAATCTTGTGTCCACTCAACATTAATATATAATTGATATGTGAGAGTGTAGAGTTTGTTGAATTTAAGTGTGACAAATTGGAGCACTCACCTTGAATGAAATGGAGGATTACATACAAAGAGTTACATTTATGTGTACTTTATTTAAAAAAGAAAAGGCATTTGTAAAAATATTTTAATTTAAAAGAAATTAAGGTTTTCAGTTGATTCCCTATACCAACAGTTAAAACTATCATTAATCAACAGTTGATAACAGTTGAATGGTTTTGTGTCTATAATTCAGTGCCATGTCACACAGCTAATATGGCGCTACTAGAGAGAAGGAAAGACAGTTCTGCAGCCTTCTGCAGGATATAAATAGGTCAAGGCTTACAGCAGTGCTGTCTTCCTGACTTCCTGCCATACACGTCGTTGAGACCATGAAAGTGGCCTGGATGAAGGGGTGATTTCATGAGAAATGTAGTGTTACCAAACAAAATGAGGATACAAATAAATAAGGAATAAAGGAAGGAAAATAATTCTAATCAGATTAAACCTTGCAGAGGTACTTACATTTTTATTTATGCCATTTGGCAGAAAATAGAGTCATAAGAGAAGTACTGATTAATTTTTTTTTTCATTAGCTGAGGCTAGAACAGAATAAAATGTGAAGGATAAAAAGACTTTTCCCTTTGGCTTTCAATGAGTACAGCAAATTAATGTTAAAGCATTTTAATGTCCATCCATGTGGGGATCCCCATCAGAAGTGGTTTGTTATTATTATTGTTGTTATAATACATTTTTATTTTAAATGAAAATTGTATTATTTATTTTAAACACTTCTCATTAAGAAAAAATCTTAAAGTGCAATCACATAAAAACAGCAAATCACAATGGCATTTTTAAAAAGGTGGGTTTTCAGGGCATGTTTAAGAGTGTCCGTGGTCCTCAGATGGACTCGGAGGGCATTCCATAGGCGGGGAGCGGCCAAGCAGAGAGCACAATCCCCCATCGTGTGGAGTTTAGTCCTTGAGGTTTTAAGGATGTAGGTGGTGGAAGGACAGAGGGAGTGAGAGGATGTCTGGAGAGTGAGGAGGTCCTTGAGGTATATGGGAGCATTTCCATGAACACATTGGTGGGTGGGGAGCGAGACCTTGTGCTCAATGTGAAGTGAAACGGATATAACATTAAATACATGACCACTGACAGGTAAAGAGCATAACATTATTTAATTACAGTGGCACCTCCAAAGGAGTGGGATGCATTATGCAGAAAGTGGACCGTTAGGTCTTGAAGTTGGTGTGTTGGAAGCAGGAAAAATAAGCAAGTGTAACGATATGAGTTAATATGACAGAGGCCACATTGTGATGACTAAACGACTGGGTCTATTCATCTCCAAAATGGCAGGTCTTCCAGTGAACTGGCAAAAATGTCATGGGTGCCCAAAGCTCATTGATATATGTGGGGAGCAAATGCTAGTACTATTTGCTCACCAGCCAGGTGGTGTTAATAACAAAAGTAAAAAGTACATAAACAAAAATGATGTCTGATTTTCCAACATTTATGGGATATAGCAGCCAACAATATCCAAGTGAAAAACAAACATTTTACGTAAGGCTGGATAAAATAATTTCCCAGTTTCTCATCAGAGCCTGCTCCTGGAAATTGGTGCGGCATCTATTTTCTATTTATTTGCTATATATTTACTTGCTCTGACCTTGACCTTTGATCCATATATTCCAAAATCAAATGATCTCAGGAACTCAGGTAGGGTAGTGTCCCCACCAAGTTTAGGGAAAATTGGTCAAACTGACTAACAAATCCCGGTGATTACAATCCCTGAAGCAAAACTCTGTTTTGAAGACCTTACAAGGACGTATATACAATATTGTTGGGGAAAATATGATGTCCCTATAAGAGGACATTGGGGTCTCAAGAGGATAATCATGATTTTACAATTTCATTGTGAATAGGGTTATGGTGACACTAAGGGAACATAGGCAAAGGGGAGCATAGGTTCTGGGGAACATAGATATTGGGGAGCATAGGACTGGGGAACACAGACATGGACCCAAGATAGAGTTGTGGATAGCTCCAAATGCCAATCTACTTAGGCACAAAACCTGTATGCCTCTGTTAGACAGCAGATAATTTTCACCTCGCTGCAGGATAACGACCCAAATCACAAGTCATAGTCAACAATGGAATGGCTTTAGAATGGTTTTGGTTAAAAAAATTCAAAAATAGTTCAAAAACCATACCTGAATCCTATCAAAAATCCTATAGAACTTGAGGAATGTGTGAAGAACATCTCACAATTTGGTGATGTGGAGTGCAAAGAACAGTGGAACAGAATCTCCAAATCAAAAAGTTGGTAAACTCTTACCCAAAAAGATAATGCATGCCGTAGGAGTTAGTAAAGCAAAAGGTGCTTTACTAACGTATTAAGTACAGAGACCGGACAAGAGTAAATAGACACCCAAAATTTCAGAATGAATATTTGCTGAGGCTTGCGTCTTGCTGCTTGGCCATAAAAGCCCATATGATGAAGATATTGCGTAACACTTTTTGAGCTGGTTTGGATGTCTTCTGCAATGTCTGCGGCCTTGGAACAGGGATTTTTCTCCTCTGCTCTCTTCACAGACCGAAGGCAACTTTCTGATGGTACAGGTCGACCTGGTCGTGGATCCGTTGAGGTCTTACCTTCACTTTCAAACTTTTCACCGTTGACAGAGGAATATTCAAATTTACAGCAATTTGTCGCTGGCTGATGCCACCCTATGACTGACCTACAATTCGACCTCGAAAATTTGATTTGAATATTCCTCTGTCAATGGTAAATCAAGTGATTGTGCAATTCATCAGTGATGGGAAGACCAGCATGGATCCACAACCAGGTATTCATTCTGAAATTTTGGGTGTCTATGTATTTATGTCTGGTGTCTGTACACACTTAAAATTAACTGGTTGCGTAAGCTCTGCCTAAACATTTACGGTCACAGGCTTTGACAGTCAAATACTTGCCATAGTATGTGGCTTATTATATTTATTCTCAGACAGAGTCAGTGCATGATCATAATCAGTTTGATAAAATTTCCTTTTTTTTTTAATAACCTGTCCTGTCCAGCATCATAGCAAACCGAATGGCAGTCTGGTTGCTGTGTTGTGCCGAACAAATTTGGTTTTCCAAGGGGAGGTTTATGGGAATAAGGCTTCTCTTGATAATCTGGTTGATTGATTGATTGATTGATTTACTTACTTACTTACTTACTTACTGTTGAATTGTGTTATGGAATTTATGTAATCCTGCTGGACCTAACTGGAGGGGACAGAAAGAGAAGGAAGACAGCAAAAAAAGCAAAGGGGAAAGCAGAAAGAAGAAACAGGAGACAAAAACACTATAGATATAAGGCAACGACCCATAAACACACCAGCAAATTTCCTGTGGCTGATAAAATTGACCTAAACAGACACTACTGCCCAGCCAGTTCTCTTTTTGACCCTGTCACACAAATAAATAATTGTTGGGAATCTTGTCAGAATTTCATTGACTCTAAACAGCAGATGGCAGTAAGGGGCATTAGCAGCCCCTGACTTGCATTATGATACAATGAAGTGAAAGCCCTTATCTCCATGGTACATTTTTTTTGACACTTCCCAGTGTTAGTTCAGTGAACTTAACCCTTTCCATCACAAAGCCCTGCAGATTACTTTGGTATTTCGAGAGGATTCTGTTTCTGCTATCTGCTATGCTCTCTCTCCTTTTGTCATTGATTTGCAGTAACTCTACAGGTTAAAGGTTTATCTAGATGTTTATCACAGAGAACAGGAGCTTCTCTTCGTGATGCCACTGCAAGAGTCTGAGCAAGGACTTAGTATTAAATATGGATTATGATGGTAATCTTTATTCATTGTCTTCTTTCATTCCTACTGCACTAACACTTGACAAAGACTTTCATGAAAGCAGGTGAGATGCAGTATGGAGGGAAGTGTTGAAACCCGCAAAAATGTGGTGAGCACTCTGACCATCATTAAATTCTATGAAGGCTCCGATCAACAAATTGATCAAATGCACCACTAAAGAGAAAATGAAAGAATTTTTACATGGTGATGGTGAAAATACATTTATTGGAAAAAGTGGCAAATGTTTAAAAGAAACAACAGCATACATTGAGTAAGGTCAAAATATAAATCTCATGTTTTTTCCAAAGATTAATGTTTTATCAACAGATAGGGACTTACAGTACATAGTGATTGGCACATCAAAATACAGGTGGACTCATTTAATTTCCTTTCCAGAACTTAAGGTAAGTTACAGTGACATGTTGATTGAACCTGTATATTCACAGTTACAATTAAAACATAGTGCCTTTACCTAATTTTGCTATCATTGTCTTTCCAGAAGCCCAAAGCAAATGTGCATTCATAAAATTCCCCTTTGTTTTCTACAGATAATGGGATAATTGTCATTTTCTCATTATAATGAGTTAATTTCATTTGTCTTCCCATAATGACAAGTTATTTATAGCAAGGTATAAAGTTATTTCAGACTGTGTCAAGACTTGATCGAAGAGAAATGTGATGCACTGAACCATACACCTGTTTCTCTGACATGATGTTGATGTTGCATGATGTTTTGTTATCTCTAGGTCTCATATTAATTACCATATCATTATCACAGGAAAACAAAGTGTTGTTGAGATTGTGAGAAAATTATCCCATTATCACGAGCAAACAAACTTTGCGGCATAAAAATTACACAATTATTCTATTATCTCGAGAAAACAAATGGGGGGGCATTGGTGCATGAACACACATATACTTAGGGCTTCTGTGGTAAAACCTTGTTGTGTGGTAAATAAGGTGTAGGAGGTAACTGCATGCATTTATAGTACATGTGGATTTACTGGTGAAAAAGTTAAAATGATCCCTGAGCTCACAGAGAAACACAACTTGACAAAAACAGTGAACAGTCTATCCCACATAACCACAACAGCATTTGTCATTCATGGTAGACAGCCAAAGTAAGACATCTTACAGAATTAATGTAGTGTTTTTTGTGTGACAGTTGTCTATGTGCAAACTGTCTGTGTGCAACTGTACACTAGATATGAGCTCTGAAATGTGTTTTGGTGTTTCAAGTTAGTGCCATATTTTCTATGATGTGACAAATACTTTTCATTATTATTTTAATGTTACTGTTCTTTCACTTAATATTTCACAGTAAGCCTCATTTCAGGCAAGACCTTAGTTATTGTCATCATCTTGACTAATTTACTGTAATCAGCAATCAGTTGGGCTAAGACTGAGAAAGTAAACACTAAAGAAAACAGGGAATTAAGTCACTGGGAATGTGATGGGTGACAAGTCTAGAGAGTAAAACAAGAATATAAAAGCTGCTGATGTTAAACAATTTGGTTTATGCTTATTACCAACTAATAGTGTCCACCACATTAGTTGCCACACCAATGCCGCACCAAAATCGCATAAAAAATGTGGAATATAATGTAGAATATATATAAAAACCGATGCTTGTTGGGTGGTACTTCTCTTTTTTTCTAATTAGGCTATTTGTTTGTTTGATTTTAAGGTTCCTTAATGTCAGTTGTTGTCGCTACATGGCCGTCTCCATCAGCAACAACTGCCAGTTTTTATTCATCAACAAGGATGATCAGGTTCACTCTAAGTTGTATGTTCTTTGTCTCATATTTTGGTAAATCTATTCATGATCTGACCCATGAAAAATATTGACTTGATTGACTCTGTGGTGTCGTAGTGGTTAGCACATCTGCTTCACAGCAAGAAGGTCCGTGGCTAGGTTTGGGCGGTTCTGTGTGGAGTTTGCATGCTCTCCCTGTGCTCGCCTGGGTTTTCTTTTGGTAATTTCCTCTGGGTACTTAATGTGCATATCCAAAGACATGCACATTAAGCTAATTGGCTGTTCCAAACTGCCCCCAGGTGGGAGCATGAGTGTGAATGATTTTGTGTGTGACCTGCGATGGTCTGGTGAGCTGCTCAGGGTGCCTTCACCCTGCCTTCACCCTGAGTCAGCTGAGATAGGCTCAAGACCACCCACAACCCTAGTAGGATTATGCAGTTTGCTAAATGAATGAATGAATGATTGAACTTTGCAGGTGCTCCATAGGTTCCCAGTAAGTTTTATTTCATCACACACATAACTGAGTTGACGGTAATTTCTGCTGATAAAGTGTCTCACTGCATCACTTAATTTTTTAATGGATACCCTAAATTCTAGAATGCATGTTACTACATGTAAATAAGTAGGTATACACATAAACATATGAACTCAAACACACAGTCACTCACAGTAACATTATTAGGGAACCTCATTTGAAAACTATTAAATCTACACTTCTGTTGGGACCATTTTAAATAGCATAAAAAGATAAACATGGTGCATGCAAGTGTATTGATGGCACATAGTCAATAGTAAGAACTGAAAAAAATAGTCTAAAGGTCCTATTTAGTGGCTAAGTGAAGGTTTGGTGAAAGTCATAGTGAAAGGACTACACAGTAGTTTTATTCAGAGGTGCTTTGAATTACAGCCCTGGGACTACACAGTAGTTTAGTAGTAGTTTAACTCAGGGAAGAAACAGGATATTTATGCAGGGCTTTTACACGGTAGTTTCATTTTTCCATGGCCCTGTCTTAATGTTACCTGTGGAATCAGGGCTGAACTCATAGTCCTCATGCAGGCTGCTATCATGGCTCAGCGTCTCTCTCTGGCTGAGAGTGCCCTTCCTGTTGAGAGTAGCCTGAGAGCTTGGCACAGTGGCCCGTGAAGGAGGGATATCCAAATGTAACATAATGTCCTCCTCTTTTTTGGTCATTTTGGTACTGCTGAGTATCAGGGAATCTGTGTCGGTACCTTCTCTCTGGGAAGCACCAGACAAAGGGTCTGTTTTATGACAGCAGATGGTAGAAAAAGATTCTGACTTGGCACAACACATGTGTCTATGACAGGTGTGTCCCTCGTGACAATGCAGCTGGCTGTCCAGGTGCTTTCTGTGGCCTTCCATGTGGATGCTAGGGCTTGTGCATCGTAGCTGGTTGTCCTGATGAGGGCTATGGAAGCAGAGCTGGCTTTCCAAATGTGAGGTATGACAAGTGACTGGATTTTCTAAGTGCATGCTGCGAGGGCTATCGAGGTGGGAGCTGTGTACACTTCCATCCAAGCTGGTTGAGGTCATGTGTAAGGTGTAGTCCCTGAGGCAGGGCCGTGGCCGACAGAATGAGCGTGACTTAGTCCTGTCTTTCAGGCAGCTCTGCAGAGGCAGGGAGGGGCGGGGTAACTCATCAGGGAGAGACAAGGAATGAGTGGAGCCTTTTAGCACTGGAGAATTATATAAAGTAGAGCAGCATGGGCTCGTGGGGATCTGAGCTGTGGGCAGATAGCCTGGATTACAGTGGGATGAGGATGTGAGAAGGTTGGGGGAGAGTAAAGGTTTACCTGCATAAGGTCGTTTTGCTTCAAGGTGACCATGAATTTCAGTACTTCTTGCTGCCCCTCCGTTCAAATCCACTTTTGGTTTAGAAGGACAGCAGGCCCACCAACGGTGCCAAACATCATCCCGTTTAGCACAGTGCTGAATCAGCAGAAAAAGTCCCAGTGTGACTGAGAATGCTCCATATAAGCAGCTAAATATCATGTCCAGATAATGGCCCTGTGATACAGCCAATGCCCCGAAGGCCCAAGTGGCCAGGAAGAGCAAAACAGTAAAAGCAGTAGCCCGCAGTTGAGCCTTGAAGGAGTGCTCATTGGCAAGCATTGAGGCAGTGATGACTGTGCAGACTGAATGGTCCCCATGTTCTCCTGGTTCTCCATTGGCAGCATGGCAGTGGCCGATTTCTTCAGTGGCCAGACGCTGCTCCTCCTCGGTCATGGCTTTCAGCTCATACTTACGACCTGGGTGCCGTTTCAACTGCACAAATGTGCACAGGAAATACATACACATGACAAGGACCAGGAATGCAGTAGGCCCATAGAAGCCTCCCAGACTGGGCTCCCATGCCATCCAACAACTTTATGAGAGAGAGAGAGAGAAAATCAACAACAATCCACAAGAATCTAGTTGGATTTAAATAAGAAACCACACAGTTTTTAATTGTTTTAATAATAAGACATGTCTCTATCAACCAGTGAGGCTTGTGTAAAGCCATTCCCTGGCTAGATGCAAATTCTAATGAATACAAAACAAAGTAGCAAGACTGATGAGCTAACACAAAAACCTAAGTGCAAGTGAAGATCTTGCCGGTGTGTTGTGTGCATGGACCTTTGCTCAACATTTCACTTCCAGTTATGATTATTGTTTTGAACAAATTACTTAAAGCAGACAAATGACCAGAAGAAGGGAGGTAGAAAGAGGCTGTACTCACTAAGGGACATCATCTCTGCTCCCATAGTTGTCCAGGCTAACAGCAGCTGTGACACCAACAATGACAACAGAGATCCCACTACTGAACAGATAAAATCTGTAAACAGCACCAAGAGAACAGAAGCATAAGGGGAAATACACCATGTGGCCAAATGTTTGTGGAACATGTTATCCATGTATGAGAATTCCATTCAAACTTTGCTCCCCCTTTTAACCATAACTTGCACACTCCTGGGGAATTTCATATGTGGGCCTTTCCATGAAACTGGGTTTATTTTGGTATTTGGTACTTTGCCAGCTTTTTTACACCCAATAATAAAAGAAAATTTAGACCTGTGTCCTCCGAGGATGTACCATATGACGACCTTAGATAAACACAAAATATACTCAATTTACTTCAATACAGTGTTCATTCATTCATTCATTCATCTTCTGAACCGCTTATTTCTAACTAGGGTCGCGGGGAGGCTGGCGCCCATCTCAGCCGACTCTGGGCGAGGGCGGGGTACACCCTGGACAGCTCGCCAAG
>JAOUQZ010000051.1:14308509-14320057 GCA_028564935.1 Neosilurus hyrtlii
AAATACAAAGGCTACTTTTTCATCCCGACAAGCCTGTTTCGTTATTGTCCACTGATGAGTGAAAAAGTAGTCTTTTAAATGTTAAAATCCAGAAATTGTCTCCTCGAAATATGTACATAAGTTGTTATTTACCGTAAATTAAACAATTTTTGAAATGTAACTCACATGTACATGTTCTTCCATCAGTCTAGAAAATGTAAATTTAGATACGTGAGTGAAAACAAAAGATTATAACCCACATACATTCAAGCTTATCCATGGGTAAAAATGCACAAATGATGCTATATATTTCTGCTAAATTTTGTGTCTGCAAATCCTTTCCAGGGAAGACATTTTTTGACACAAGACATGCATGCTCACACTGGCAAAGAATTCACAGCATTAAAAATGAAAGCATACCAAACACATCATCTAAGCAGGTTTCATGCAACAGTAGTTTTATACATGTGAAGTTCTGTACAGAAAACATTTCATATCCATTCCAAATTCTATTTTCCCGCAAGCTATACAGTACTATATTGTTTCAGGAAAAAAACAAAAACTAAAAAAAACAATTAGTATGTGAAAAATTTACATTTTTCCTAACCTACATGTGGTGTCTACTTTGCGGAGAAGACATTTTTGAAGGACAAAGGATCCTGACAAAACCACTTAGATTATAAAAAGATCTTACAAGCAGTTGAATGTCTTTCTAGAGTGAATGAAAATCCACCTACCAAAGTGAAACTTTGTTAGTAATTAAGAGTACAATTCAGAATTTAAACAGTTAGTTGCTTACTACTTTTATTGTAGTATAATAAATTAAAATCTGTACTGAGTCAAAATTTGAGCAATATGCTACTCTAATAAGAATTTTTATTGGAATTCAGAAAAGATATCACTAGAGTAGCTGGGACTAGTGTCCCTCTGTGTAACAATAAATCAAACACAACATAAAGTATACCAGGTGTCTATTTGCAGGGGTCTCTTTTATCATTTTAAAAAGACAATCCTGGCTGTGAAACTAGCCTTTGCTTCTCACATTCATCTTGCCCATTCACTGCACCACTGCACTTCACAATTTACCAGGAACACCTCACAAGACCTGCTGTTTCAGAGATGAATAGACCCAGTTGTTAAACAATCATAATTTGGCCCTTGTCACAGTCACTCAGACCCTTACGCTAGCAAATTTTTCCTGCTTCCAATACATCTACTTCGACACCTGACTGTTCATGTTCTGCTTAATACCTCCCTCTCCTATGCAGGTGCCACTGTAATGAGATAATCAATACTATTTATTTCACCTGTCTCTAGTCATAATGTTTTTAATGTTATGGCTGATCAGTGTATAGTACAACAAATGCAGTTCTTTAGCACTGCAGAGCTGGAATGGACAGTGTGAGACTCACCACTTGACAGACAATGGGATACTTGATTTGATTGATGCCCCCTGCAAACACCCCAAAGGTCATGGCAGTGTGAAACAGGACATTCAGTAGTATGTGCCATCCTTTCCTGCTGATTCTGATTACACTTCGCCCAGACAGACACCCAAGCAAGATTAAAGAAAGAAAGAAAGACAGAAACAAAGAAAAATAATTACATTTAGGAAACTGTAGTATGACAAGCTCAATGCCCTAAATAAAAAGTGTCCATCAAAGAGACCAGTTGGGCTTCAGCAATCCTTTGGCAATCATTTAGAGCAGGGTTGTCCAAACTTATCCGCAAAGGGACGGGGTGGGTGCAGGTTTTCACTTCAACCAATCAGTAGCCACACCTTCCACCTGTGTGAACCACTGATCTCAGTAAGTGATTGGACCGTATATTCCATTGTTTACATGTGGCAAAACCTGAAGCCAGCCTGGTGCCATCTTGGTGAGACCACTTTAATGTTATAATGTGTAATAAGTTATACTCCTATAACATACAAAAAAGGTGAAGAAAATGGAAATGCTTACATCCAGTGTGTACATTTCATTTTAAAACATTTTAACAGCTCCATTTTGAGATCCTAAAGTAAGGTGATCTCACCAAGATGGCTGCCACCTGGCTTCAAATTAAAACAATAATGTGAATTCTAGTCTTTTTTCTTTCTTTTTTTTCTTCTTCATTAAATCAGTGATTTAAACAGGTGGAAGGTGTGGCTACTTCTTGGTTGAAAAGAAAACCTGCACCCACACCGGCCCTTTGCAGAAAGGTTTGGACTCCCCTGATTTAGAGTGTTGGTCAAGCTCTCTCCATTAAGCCATGGAGCATTCACTGGACTACTAAAATTATAAGGTGTATGCTCGTTTACCCATACTACTACAATAACCAGTGGATTATCATGGTATAAATTTTGGGAATATGCCAGATAAACATGTACAGTGAAATTGATGAGTGCAATAACTCCATGCACTTTAGATGTATTTTGAAGATCAAAGTCAGTCAGAATAGCAATATAATTAATGTTGTATGACATAGGAAGTAAAATACCTTTCCCGTGTTGAAAATGTGTACAATTTGTGCATTGTGCGATAGGACAAGGAGGCGGAACTCACCCAGAATGTAGAAAAAAAATACAGTGCTATAAGATAATTGCGGAAAAGGCCACAATAATAAAGGGCACTCTAATTCTACATCGTCTGCCAATAAAGCCTGCAGTGAAAAGTTTAGAAATTGTACTACCTTGGTGGGGGTCTGCACTCTCTGAGTGCATTTCTAGTTTATATAGCATTTATTGACATATTATGCTCATATTGTGCAAAGCAATGTAATCTGACACTAATAGCTGTACGCTATGTGCGCTACGTCCTGGGTAAGACTTGAAGTGCATGAAGTGAAGAGGCCTTGGTAAGGTATTTCCAGGATTTTAGGGAGTATGTCACTACCCCTTAGTCATCACTGTTCTGAGGCACCCCTGTTCAAGGTGTATGACCTAAAAGCCTCTTAAGTCAGGGTTACAACTTCACTACCAGTGTGGATTGTAGAAACACCCTAGGATGTACCCTGGATGTAGAAAGTTGGATGACCAAGTTTGTTCCATTTTGTGCACCTGGTAGCATTTACACACCAATTTGAGACAGCAATACTTGCGGAGGAAGTCGAGTATCGAGAGCAGCAGAAGACCAACAAGAGAAGATACCCAGCGGCCATAGTTGCATGCATGCTCTGATGATGTTTGGTGATAGTGCTGCCATACTCCTTCGCAAGTGGCAGTGAGGAGAGATGACGACAACGATAAGTATGTGTGCTATTTTGACCATTCCGGAATAGGCATTTGGAAAATATTTCAAATAGAGGGTCAAAACTCAATAGATACACTCGCTACACTTCTGCTGTGTTCATGTAGAAAATAAAAACTTGTAATTGTAATTAACATTATTAAAAATAAAAAAGCATGGTTTAGAAAGTCAATGTCTCTATAAAATTTTAATTTTCAAATTAGTCAGCAACATTCAACACATACCTGTGGTGTACAATGTAAGTCATTATTGATATCAGCAGGCAGAGCAACATAACTGCTGTACATGCATATACAACTGGGTGTAGGTAGTCTCCAGGATATGGAGGGAAAGACAGCACCCTCTTTAAATCCTGCAAAATATAAAAGGGCATATGGACAATTCTTAAAATGTCATTTAAACAACATTAATAACTGCACACAAAGTCTGAACCAAACTGTGTATATTAGGTCTACATGGATATGGGAAGCATAAAATAAATGACACAGAGAACAAGCTGCACGCTAGAGAAAATATACAGCTTTGCCACTGTCAACCAAGACAACACCCTCACACATAATTTCAAAAGAATTCCTTTTGTTATATAGCTGAGAGGCTCAATTCCCTCAGCTCACAGTATCAGCACTCTTCACATATAATCTCTGAACCTTCCAAATAGCCTCTTTAAGAATGCCAAGGTAATACATCTCCTGTTTATTAACCACACCTCTTGCTCTTGCTTTGTGAATTTTGTATGCCTTATGAGTCATGCAGTTAAGGATGGGAGGAAGAGGCTACCAGAATACAGAGGTGTAAATCACAGCTCTTGTGAGCAGGAGTCATATATCTCAAAATTAAAATCACACAACATTAAATTGTGGTGTGTGAGAAGGAAATGCTCAAAAGTGGCCTTATTATATTTGTGCCTACTGAATGTACAAACAAGCTCAGTGTCCCACAGCACTGTGGAAGCTGTGTACTTGTTAGGGGAAATTTGACAGGACATTCTGCTCACCTGAACTCAGAAATGTGCAACGTCAGCCATATGCCTTTCCAAGCATTATAATGAGTAATGATATTCTGGCATGAAATATATGGAGGGCAAGCTGACAGCAAATATCAAGTTGACTTATAGTGAATCCTGATGCCTGAGCTAAGAGCAGAAATAATTTCAATGTTCCAATTTTGGAACATAGTTTCTATGAATGTGTCGTTTCAAATCCTGATTAAAAATAATAAGAGGCTGTTAAACAGTGATTAGACATTATATCTTAAATATTTTGATGAAATTACTAAAAAAATCTAAAAGAGTTGTATTTTATACCATACACAGAACTAGCAGTAATCTGTTCCCTTGCTGCAGTATGTTCTATGTGCATGTTCTATATTTTTTTTTCTTGTAGCTTTGTAGCCTCAAGCTAGGAATGCCCTCATAGCATTAGTGTCCTGAATTTTGCCATCCACTCAACACTGTTTGGTACATTTATTCATCTTTATGGTCTGTGCCTTTATGGGCTATGACATTTACTGCTCACAGACTTTCCATTGAGTCAGTTCCTGACTATGCATTTTCTTTTTCAAATAGGCTATTGCCCATTCTTAACCAATTAGCCAACTGGCATGCCAAAGGCTAGTGCATTATAGTGTGGATAAGGTGTGATCACTAAATATACCCTGCACTGTTCAATGCTAAACCTGCTAATTTCTGACAGTTTGACTTTTGTAGGTGCTATTGCACCTTGTACTCTTTAATTAATAGCCATGTGAATAGCCAAAAGTACTATCACTTACATTTCCAGCATTTGGCAGCCACCTTTATCCACAGCGACTCGATCAGTAACCCAGAACCTTGACCACTGAGCCTCCACTGCCCGTAATGACAGCATAAAAGTGTCCCCAGTTGAATGCAGCAAAAGTTAATTAATTAGAAAGGACATGTAAAGCATAAATTTTAGATAAAGTCTTTGCTAACTACTGCAGCACCTTTGCACCTGCCCCAAGAATCTTAAGGCCTAATTTCAAAAAGATATGTTTGATATGAAAATGGATTATCATTCAAAGAACACCATGCCCAGAGTAAAACATGGTGGTGGCAGTATCATACAATGGGTCTACTTCATTTCAACTGGGAATGAGATTCAAGATAGTGGTATTCTAGTTTGACACAAAACCCGAAGGTGTTTTTTGAGACAGGAAGAATAATAAAATGCCCAGAACGATAATACACCAAAACACAAATTGTACAAAGTGATGCATTCAGGAAAAGAACAATATTTTTTGAATGAGACAGTCAGGGTTAAGATAAAAACAAAGCCTATCCATGGAATATTGAGTGTGAGGCTGGAAAACACCCTGGACCTAAGCCACCATTCATGTATGAATAAACATGGTGCATAAAGTTTTTCCACGACAAAGGTTATGAATCAATTATCATTAATGTAACCCACTGATATGATGTGTGGCTCTCACACATTGTGGAAAAAACAAACATGCTTGCCTTTAGAGTGTGTCTCAGTGAGTTAAGATGAATCTTGGTCAATCAGCATGCTCCAGTGACCAAGCCCTCTTTTTGACTCAACATTCGTTTCAGGCAACACACATGCACACTGGCACTCACATACTCACACACACTCTCTCTCCATCCCCCATCTCCCTTTGTTCTCAGAATGCAGTGTATAACTTTTAAATGTTGGCAAGATTTACTACAGTCTTCTACCAGACTGATTCTTAGCACATATACTGCTTTAATTCTGTACTCTATCTTGCACAATAAAATGCTAATGAATTTCTGCATCCAATCCATATGGCTCATAATTATTAGATGATGCACTCATCTTTGCTTTTGTCAAATTACATGCATATAAGTTATATGCTTAAATAATTTATATATGCATATTCTCTCAGTACTGCAATAATTACTCTTGGCTCTATGCTGACTATTATCAAACACACAACACCACACTACAGTACATGAGTAAAATGAACACTTCCTCTTTATACAGTGAGATTGGTGAAAGGGAGTTTGAAATAATAATAATAACAGCAAAACAACAATAATAATAATAATAATATTGTTCATCATCATTATCATTACTTACTCACTTGCAAAACCGCTCAAACCTACTAGGGTTGCGGGGGAGCTGGAGCCCATCTCAGCAAGCTCATCAGCTCATCAGATCATGACAGGGACAACAAACAAACATAACCATTCACACTCACACTCACACCTAGAGGCAATTTTTAACATCTAATTAGTGTAATATCCATGTTTTTGAACTGTAGGAGGAAACTAGAGTACCCCGAGGAAACCCACCCTGCAAGCACATGGAGAACATGCAAACTCCACACAGAAATGGCTGAGACTCGAGCCCAGGACCTTCTTGCTGTGAGGGGGACATGCTAACCCCTAAGCTACCGTGCCGCCCCTATCATCATCATCATCATAAAAATTGCACTTCACTGAACGGTTGTTATGTACAGTTTAGGGTGTTACTGTAGGGCACTTCTTTGACTCAACACATCAATTTATGCTCACTAATTTAAGGTCTTCATCCATCATTGGAACTGTATCCACATAGCCTTTAAACTGCCAGAACACGCTGATTCCTCTATTTCTACCCCTCATAATTACCTAATAACTTTTGCTATCAATTTGCTATTAAATGGATCACTGATGCATGCTGGTCAACCAGGTTTGATTTCAGAACATGCCCATTGAAATACACTGTAAAAAATGTAATAATACTTTCTTTGCTTATGATGTATGGGAATTTATCCTCAAAAGACAGAGCACTGTCTTAGCAGATTATGCATCCATCTTTCATTTCAGCTGTATGGGTCATGAGGGAGGCCAGAGCCAACACCAGCGGACTTCAGGCAAGAGGTTGGGTACACCTTGAACAGGTCACAAGTTTATCGCAAGGCTAACAATAGAGATAAACAACCATACACACTCATAATCACATCTTTGGGCTATTTAAATTAACCTGTTGACCTAATGTGCATGTCTTTGGACTATTGATGGAAACCAGAGCCCCCAAAGGAAAACCACACAAACATGGAAACGCCACATAAAAACGTACTGTGAGGCATTCGTGCTGCCTCAGCGGATTATATTAATGCCATTTCATGATGATGTTTCATAATCAGTTTGACATAGGTTCTGTTCCTTTCCTCCATCACACCCTCTTTTATTTTTGATTTCTGTGCTTTGTGAATGTATCGATTATTATTTTACTGCTTTAAGTACATTCTTGTAAATTTTGGTGGAGTTTTTACGTACTCATAACATTGTCCCTGGAAGTCATGAAATATTTTAGTGTAGAAGTTACTACAAAATATGCTTCAAAGTAGCTGCTGTCCCTCTCATGCCGGAGGCTTGAAACCTGGGGCTTTAAGTCATGAAACGAAAACCTATTTAACCTAATACTCCAGCAGATTCCATGACCATAACATGCTGCACTAGGACAGAGAGTCCTTCGGCAGTGCACTGAGAGATTTAACCAACTGGAAGGTGTACCACCATTTACAGGAAATATACATCAATGCAAACAAGGTGTTCTTAGCAAACTATTTATTTAAAGTGCCCATCACAACAAACCAAAGGTGTTCAACTACTTTCATAAAATGTCCATTACAACAAACAAAAAACCAGTACTAAAAGTACAGAAAACACAAAAGCTCTTCTATGCTAACAGCAGCATTGTGGAGTTATGGTCTAACTCTAAAACTTGTTTTCTAGCTAAAACAGAGATGACAGGCTATTTCTTCTAAATAAATTATTATACAGACTTTTCTTTTTTTCTTATAAAACAAGCTAGAACAAGCTAAAGCCTGGTCTGGCTAAAACAGTTTAAACCCCGCCTTCCAACTTGACAATGCCTTACACATCAGTTGGCCTTGTCTGGCCCAAGGGTAATCATCAAGCCAAATACCATGGGCTTCTAGCCTCGATGTAGCCCATAGTAGGAGCGATCAAGACCCAGAAGTGACAACAGAAATGGTAATGGCATTGATTTGTACTATTGAACTTAGTTTGCATGATATTCTTATACCTTAAGAGGTTAATGTACGTGAATCGTACATTTCCATGTACATATGCTGAATGTAAGGTCTGCTCCCAGATTTGTAATTTGCAGTTAATATTTTTAATAAAAAATGATAAAGGAAGAAATTCATGTGTAAATGAAGTAAACTTTGAAAATCGGAATATAAAACAACTTTATCCTGAGCATCAAGCATAAATCGATTTACTTGAATAAGCAGCCTGGTTTCTCTTTCCAGAAACTAGAGATCACTTATCTTCCTGGCAGACACTTTATTGGCTTTCCATCTCGGTCCTTGGTGCCTGTATCATTCTCATGGACTTCTCCATGGTGCTGACGGGGCAATGTGCCAAAAGTTTGAGTTTGTGTCTTTTGTAAATTAATTAAAAGCCTGAATGAGAAGGCATAATATTAAACATAGCAGTTGCTACATACCTAGGGCATTAAGTAGCTTTGACTTTCCTGGAATCATTAAATATCACTGAAGCATGTCTATTAATCTATATTAATCTTTGTACTTTAGGATCTCAAACTAAACATCAGTGCACACTTGGTAGCTGGATGTCAGAAATAGGGATGGTGATATAGACTTAAAATTATGTCACAAAATTCCATGGCATTTTTGTGGTAACAATATAAATGATAATATGACTATCATTCGACACTGTCTTTCTGGCCATATGTAGAATTGCCACATGTAGAATGAGTAAAAAATAAAGGGCGTGGTACACCCTGAACAGTTTTGCCAGTCCATATACAGCATTCACACTCACACCTAGGTACAGTTTGGAACAGCCGATTAGCCTATTATGCATGTCTTTGTACTGTGGGAGGAAACCGGAGTACCCAGAGGAAACCTAAAGAAGCACAGAGAGAACATGCCGACTCCACGCAAAAACACTATGTTTTTGTATTAAACACTATGCCTGTGTGCCACCCACTATGCCAATTAAGTAATCTAAAAAATACTATATGAAGTTTATTCACAAATTTAAATTCCATTGAAAATTCAAAACCTGATACTCTAAGGATTTAGAATCTCCCCCCAGAAAAATAAATTGTTTTTAACTGTTTGTAACTTACCACTCCCCATACACACCTGGCAGGGCCAATTTTTTTAAATATTTAATTGATATCATGTTAAATATACAGTCCATTTTCTAGATAATTAGTCAGAATGCTTCCTTGTTAACAGCTCAAATAGGCAAATGTCTGTGGCTAAGCAAAATTCCACCACTTCTGTTACTTTTTTCTGTTCTTGTTGTTTAACAATGGGGGGGGGGGGTACACTGTCAAAATCACTGAAAAAAACGCACCTTAAGTAAAGGAGTTGGTTCAATGTTGCCGCTTTCTCCTTGCAAACCGTTAATGTTTTTGCTTCATGTGTAAGTTGACTGATTGCGCATTCATTCATTCATTCATTTTCTGAACCACTTAATCCTAATTAGGGTCGTGGGGAGGCTGGCGCCCATCTTAGCCGACTCTTGGTGAGAGCAGATTACACCCTGGACAGCTTGCCAGACCATCGCAGTGATTGTGTATTTGTTGATACAAGTTTTTTGACACACTTTACAACTGACAGATGTTTAATTCACATCTGATTTTTCGTATGTGGACCACTTCCATGCAATGGAGAAAGCTCGTTTTTTGGGGGGGATTAATTCTTACTCCATGTCTAGGGTTAAAACTCTGCCTTCTGTCATGCTTTTTCTCATTCAGTGTCTGATATAGTGAGATGACTGCAGCAACAATCTAAATGCAACATCAACTTTACTGTCAATATAATGAGAGGACAAATTCTTATAGGAACTCTCCCGAAACATCATGAAACAAATGATATGGTACAGTCTAAGTCACAGCACTACCAACTGGAGAATCATTTCACACTATTAATCCTGGACTAGAAGGAATGAGAGTATTAGCAAAGATCACATAGAAATAAACTTGCAGTAAAACCACCAGCCTAATGCACATTGTTAAATTTAGGGACGTGGACAGTTCTTAGAAATTGCTAAAATGTTGTTTTTTTCATGTTGGTTTTATATGAAAAGAGTTGGTTTTATATGAAAAACCAGGCAAATGAATTATTGGGTGACGAGAATGTATCATTGAATGCTTATATCTGGATAAAAATTGGCACAAATTCTCTTAAGGATCTTAAAACATGTACGAGAATGATACTGAGATGTGTGGGGCTTTGTGTGGGGCTTTAAATGAGGTTGCGTCATTAGTTGACCTGTGTTCCCCTCAAATCCTGAGCACCTTTTCCAAGTGCTTACAACATTTCTTAATTCCTACATGCGTTAAACCCAGCTCTCTGAATGACTCATCCACGTTTGTAGACTAAAAGGCCACTGAGTGTCAGTACATTACTGATTTTTTTTCTCCACAAAGACGCCTCGGGTGAATCATTGTTAACCACTACAAATACAAGCTAAGAGGGTGCCACTATGACAAATAGCTTTTTTCAACCGTGTAGTGCACTACATAACCCCGTCGTGGGACTGGCTACACGTGAAAGTGACTATGTAAAAAAGGCAAATCTGTTTTTTTCATGTTTTCTACTACTGTATGCAATATTGTAAGCCATTGTAAAGATAATGTTCTACCCAAACTGCGTAGTGTACTTATACAGGGAGCTATTTGGGGTTCAGCCAAACACAATTGCAATTGAAATTCAGTCCACGCCTTCTCTTTCTTTCCAGAGTCACCGGCGTAGTTGCCCTCCAAATAAACTGCTTATCTGGCATGTTTGCACTTAATCTGGAGTCCATGAGGAAAGAAAGAACCTGTTTCCTATGGATGAGGGGTTTTATGTCCCTAAAATAAAAATAGCTTGGATACTGAGCGGCACTGATTCCTGAAAGCCAGACAGTTCAGGTTTCAGATTCTGTGTTAAAGACTATGTTGATCAATAACCAATTAATTAAACCAGCCAGTGCATTCGAAGGTGTAAGCGCTGGATAACTGCAGCTTGTTAAGAGGTTGGATGGTATTAGCATGGCAACGGAATTTCCCTTCCTTTATTCAAGTCACATAGTAATCAATAATCATATGACTGATATGCCTCCATTCACTCACCATCACCATCAGTTCTTCAAAGTGAGATAGAGAGGGAGATCAGGGATATGTTGCAGTCATTCATGAGTTGGTCGTGCACTCATGGAGGAGCGGCATTGGAGGAAGACCCATTCATTACATCTAAGCACATAATAATAAATCATAATAGTCATATTAAATAAAAATATTACACACACACACACACACACACACACACACACACACACACACACACACACACACACACACACACACACA
>JAOUQZ010000051.1:14328334-14341122 GCA_028564935.1 Neosilurus hyrtlii
ACACACACACACACACACACACACACACACACACACACACACACACACACACACACACACACACACACACGTAGACACACACATTATTACATTTTTAAATTTGAATGTCAGTACACCCTTAGATTCTTAGATTGTTTAGTTCCTCATTGCTTTGAATGTCACAGAAGTTAAGAGGAGCACTCTCTTGTGTGTGACTGCTATTCCAAAAATACTGCATTTATTCCAAAAACACTGAAAGATTTAAACCAGTTTCAGTTACGCTGATCAAACAGCTCCTCCATGTGGTTGAGTAAATATTGAGCAGGTAAAGGCTAAAGCAACCAAAACAATGCTTTGACAAAAATCCCACTGGTTATATCCCAGCTTGTTATTTGTCATAGTTGCACATTAATAAAATCACCTCTATAGGCTCATGGTGCTTTGGTAATCCAGAGCCATAGCTGGACTAGTTTATCTAAACATTATTTACTTACCCACTTATTTCTAATGAGCAGGAAAAGATGATGAATGTTAAATAAACTGACTGAGAAATACTTGAAAAAGTTTAGCCAGTGATTTATTGTTCAAAAACACTGAAATACACTTTATAGCTTAAAACACTGAAACTGCAGATACAATGATGGTATAGTTTATTGTAAAACTTTCTACAGTCACACCATGCTTCCTTCCACACAAGTTGCTGTGGGATTTTTTTTTGCATCATTATATAATCCCATGCATGAAAAACATACTTGAGCCTCATGGCTTATTTTCCACTACACAAGATTCATGCATGACTGCAAAAAGTTACCTTGCAAGACATCTGTAAAGATCTTTATAGTAGTAAGAAACTCTTGTTAATAAATTGTGCCTTTGTGGTTTAAAATTCAGTACAATAGGAAGACATTATATTTGAAAAACAACTGAATACTTTCTGCAAGTTTATAAAAAAGTTTCCATCCACAGGTCAGTGTAAGAAAAGTTCTCTACAGAATATACACCAATGTGGAGGGATGCTTATAATAAATAGAGTCTGGGGGATGTACACAAAAAACAACTACCGCTCTCAATATTCATGTAACATTTATGCCTATATTACTTAAAAACTTTCATATTGATCAAGATTAATTTCACTTATTAAATTTGCATGATTATGTTGATATGTTTGGGTGAAGAAATTAAACAACTAAATTAATTTCATTAAACAACCAAAAAAAAAAACAGCATTATGCAGTAATGTCATTGTCATGCTTATGTAAGTAGTAGAATTAAGGGAAAATGCAGCTCCTTAAACTATTAATAATAAAATCGCTTGGGTTTTTTTTCTTGAAGTCAGCAATTTATACTCACAATACGTTACGAATAATAATAACTTGTCAAATAGCAATAACTCAATTCATCTCTATAATGCGACCCATGAAACATCTAATAACATGCACTGAAATATTTGTATTCATGGATATTAAAAATACATGAAATCTTTGGTCTTGCTATTCATTATTACGTCATTGATCCTGTGTTTATTTAGAATTTAAAAGAATTAGCATTTTTGTAGTTGTGTTTTGTAGCCTTGTGTCTTCTCATAAAGCTCTACTGAAAATAAATGGCACATATTTCTCACATTAACACCTTTAGAAATGAACACTCATCCATACCCCATTACAAGCATGATCAATTCAAACACGCATTCTGTAGGACAAAATGAGTAAATGTTGCATACTACATGCATGAGTCACATGTAGTAACTACAAAAACATGCTAAGATAAAAGTGCATTCATTTCCCCAGATGCTATGGCACTGCAGAGGCATGAAACCCTCACATTCATAAAAACATACTAAAAATACAAGTAGTAAGTCCAGTAGAGCAGATTAATGAAGATGAAAGAGAGAGGAAAGGTCAGACGTGAGTAGTTGTCAATATAGTGTGGGTTTTCCACATGGCAACAGTTCAGGAAGCACACAATCCGGCGCAGGAGTGATAATGACTTAGTGCAGCCATTCTGAGGTTGGGAGGAGGCCTTTTCGGCTTTAGTGTCACTGGAAGCGGGACTGCTAGTACTGCCAGCACGGGACAATATCTCCTCCCTTTTGCGTACCCGCAAAGCCCGGCCTCCAATTGATGTGACGATCCCATTCATCTCATCCTCACGTTCTTGCATTTCCTGTCCATACTGACAACCAAAGAAGAGACATGGAAGCGTTCAGCAGATATAATGCAGAGGAAGTGGAATGCTGGTGATGTGTTTAAATATAAGGAAAGTGCACTGATAAATTTCCTTTTTTTAGTGTAGCTTACATAATACAGACAATCCATGACGACGACGATGATGATGATGATGATGATGGCAATATTGAAATGATAGTGAAGAGGCTGAAAACAAGAAAATGAATAATGGGAGGCAAACAAATAATACTGCACTTGTTTTGTTGTTCATGTTGTTGTTGTTGGTTGTTGAGTTTCTATCTTTCAGCCCAAAACCTCCCAACATTGATGTAGGTGAAAGATTACAACAGAGGGAGTGCCGGTCTGAATTTGCTGACTCAGACATATTTTCAGGCCCACTTTTCCCCAGATTTCCCCTGTTAGGGCCCTTATATTGCAAAGACAGCGTGGAAATTGTTTTTCCCTGACTCTGATTAATAAATGGATATTTATATCCTTAGTTCATTTTTTTCTAGCTGTTTTCGTAATACATAAATTGCCACCTTACTTCGATATTAGTTGGCTGGTATTTAACCTTTGTGGAATTCATTATTTTATCCTCACCATATTCTACTGCAACTAAATGTCAATGAGACAATTTGTTAATGACATAAGGCTGAATGAAAGTTGCAGAAGATCCATGGAAGATCATATAATTAAGCCCCTTAGCACCCAGGATCCTCAGGTGATTTCAGAATCAATTCTTTACTCTTAAGGCTAATTAGCCTTCCTATTAGTTTCACTGGAGTTAGTGGATAATATCAACTGTATAATAAGTCAGAACACATATGGGCTTAAAGGGGAATGAAAAGTGTAGGATATATTAGGCATGATCTAGAATTGTTATATTTATTCTAAACCCACCCACTCTTTACCAGTTAACTGCTTTCATCAATGGCAACAAAATGATATAATACAACAACCCTTATTTTCTGAGCAGACTCCAAAATAAAATCACTTACGAAGTTAAAGTCTTACCATATATGCATTGGCAGCATTTGGTTGGTGTAAAGTACAGAAATGGGCCACAGCATACTCTATGAGGGCACCAAAAATGAAGCTGAAGCAGATTCCAAGGTACACATCAATGGCTTTAATGAAGCAGTTAGCATTGGGCAGAGAAGTGCGCGCACCCATCATCAGAGTGGTCATTGTCAGTACTGTAGTCACCCCTTCAGAAGGAAAAACACTGGTGGTAAATACACTGATTTATAACATTAAAACCACCTGCCTGGTCTGTGGCTAGGAAGCCCCATACACAGCAAGCTGCAATACATTGTGTTCTGACACTAGCATTAATAGTTTCAGCAGTGTGTGCAACAATAGCTCTTTTGAGGGATCAGATCAGATCTAGCCTTCACTCACCATGCACATTCAGTGAACCTTGGGTACCCATGACAGTTCACTGGTTGTCCTTCCTGGGACTCAGTTTGATAGGTTACACTTCACTGCATGCTGTATGTGTATAACTGGAAATGTGACAAACTCGTTGAAACTTGAAACACCTGTTTTTTCGGGATTAATAGACCCAAACATTTCAGATCACAATGTGGCGCTTGTCAAAATTACTCAGATCCTTGCTCATTTTTCCTGCTTCCAACACACCAATTGTAAGAATGACAGTTCACTTTCTGCCTAATACATCCCACTCCTGTGCAAGTGCCACTGTAACCCTGTGTTTACACTGGGGCATGATGTCCACGACCTCTGCGATTTAAAAAATCACAGAGCTTCATGATTGTTGAGCACTCTTGGAGCATGTTGAGCACTCTGGGACCTTCTTGCTGTGAGGCGAACGTGCTAACCACTGCGCCACTGTGCCACCCCCACCCAGAATAATTTTTTGTTTTTCATGAGATAGCAGACCAATCAGATTGCCCCATTCCCAACTAATCAATGTTGTTCCCTTCACGTCACAGTGGTCATTAAGTTTTAAGGTTATGGCTGATCTGTGTATATGTTACTGTAAACTGAAGGAGATATACTGTAAATACAATATATTGCCAAAAGTATTCATTCACCCATCCAAATAATTGAATTCAAATGTTCCAATGACCTCTACGGCCACAGGTGTATACATTCAAGAACCTAGGCATGCAGACTGCTTCTACAAACATTTGTGAAAGAATGGGTCGCTCTCAGGAGCTCAGTGAATTCCACCGTGGCACCGTGATAGGATGTCACCTGTGCCACAAGTCCAGTCATGAAATTTCCTTGCTGCAAAATATTCCTGTCAGTGGTATTATAACCATTGAAAGTGGAAGTGATTGGGAACGACAGCAGCTCAGCCACGAAGTGGTAGGCCATGTAAAATGACACAGCGGGCTCAGCGGATGCTTAGGTGCATTGTGCGCAGAGGTCACCAACATTCAGCAGAGTCAATCGCTACAGCCTTCCAAAATTCATGTGGCCTTCAGCAGCTGAATCCAAGCCATACATGACCAAGTGCAATGCAAAGCGTTGGATGCAGTGGTGTAAAGCTAAGCACCACTGGACCCTAGAGTGATGAATCAGGCTTCTCCATTTGGCAATCTGATGGACGAGTCTGGGTTTGGCGGTTCTAGGAGAACGGTACTTGTCCTATTGCATTGTGCCAAGTGTAAAGTTTGATGGAGGGGGGATTATGTTGTGGGGTTGTTTTTCAGGAACTGGGCTTTGCCCCTTAGTTTCGGTGAAAGGAACGCTGAATGCTTCAGCATACCAAAAGATTTTGGACAATTTCATGCTCCCAACTTAGTGGGAACAGTTTGGGAATGGCTCCTTCCTTTTTCAACATGACTGCGCACCAGTGCACAAAGCAAGGTCCATAAAGACATGGATGAGTGAGTTTGGTGTGGAAAAACTTGACTGGCCTGCACAGAGTCCTAACCTCAACCCAATAGAACAACTTTGGGATGAATTAGAGCAGAGACTGTGAGCCAGGCCTTGTCCAACATCAGTGTCTGACCTCGCAAATGCGCTTCTTGAAGAATGGTCAAAAATTCCATAAGCCATAAACACACTCCTTTCTCCTTATGGAAAGCTTGCCCAGAAGAGTTGAAGCTGTTATAGCTGCAAAGGGTGGGTCGATGTCATATTAAACCCTATAGATTATAAATGGAATGTCACTTAAGTTCATATGCATGTGAAGGCAGATGAGCGAATACTTGTAGTGTAGTGTATATAGGAAGACAATATATTTAATCCATATAAAATAAATTGACAAGACAACAGACACAATTCCTTTGTCCTTACCTATGCAAATGCGAGCAGGAACAGAGGATTGACTGATCCAGAAGGATACCCAAGACAAAACCACCAGGGCACTAGATGGCACATATGTCTCCAGAATAAAGTAAAGGATGCTTCTCTTTAGCTGAAAGTGGAAAATCAGCTTTGGGTAGTTGCCTAAAATGAAATTGTGTCATCAGTACAATAAGCACTGTAAATACATATGCTAGTTTGTGTGCATTGAGTGAGATAATAGGCACATACCTGTCTCATACACTGCTTCAGACTCTGAAGTATAATAGTCCTCTAGTGTGTACTGTGCCAGCTGCAGTGTATCAAGTCCACTAACTGACTGATTCCCACGTGTCCAATAAAACACCACATCTTTTACATTATAACCCCCTGTTGGAAGGACATATGCATCAGAAAAAAGTATCATCTCATACACCTAGGGCTGAAACATAAATATGCAGCCAGTAATGCTTTATGTTATTGAAATTGAATCAGTAATATTATACTGTCTAAACTTTACTTTCACCAGTAACAGGAATTCACAGTAAGTTACTCGGCTAACTTCTCATTCCTCTAAAGTATACTGACATGCAAGTTTAGTCATATGACTCTCTTTGAATATAAACATTTGCACTAATTCCTTCATTCTCTGCATCTGCAGCTAGCTTTTAAAACACCCATATACTAAGGTCATAGACATAAATACAAGACCAGACATGACCCTCGTATGATGTGCCTTTGGTGGCCGCCATCTTACTAAAATCCACCATCCCAGTAGGATGGGTGTTGAATGGTAACATCTACCGAAGGACTGCAGTTGCGAATTAGCCATTTGGCTAAAACTGGCACGTTTACAGTGATGTTAATGTGTATTGTCCCTTTATAAATAAATGAAAATAAATATGTTGTGTCTTAACTTGCTCTAACAAGCGAAATAGTATCTCTAATGCGCAAGGAATAACATTACACTTGTAAGTATTGTAGCTACAGAATAATTGCATTTCTTATTATCCCTTTTCCAAAAAAAAATAATAAATCAAATGTCCGAATATTTGTTTAATTTTACTTGATCATAATATTTTACAGCACATGTAACAATATGACTCAAAATAAAATGCAAACTGAACAAAATTTGTTTACATGTATAAACACTATTTGTCAAGTGTAACCAGTCTCAGGTAAGATGGCGGCAACGTTCAGCATGTTACAAATACATGTGATATGCCAAGTAGTGCCGGTCTTGTGTTTATGTGTATGGCCAATTAATACTTTACAAGATAACATGCATGTATCATTTTTCCGCAAACAGTAAAATAAAGTAGCATGCTTTCCTTTTCAGAACAATTCAACTTATTGCTTTTGACAGAAAAAAAGGAAATACATAAATACAGTCACCATCTCTGCTGCCTGAAAGGGTTATCACATTTACACAAACTGCAATCTCTGAAGCTTGTGATGCTTGTTTTCTTGAGGGGTGCCAGTAAAACTTGTCAATAAACATAGAACAATTTACTTGTCAGGCTGTACTTAAAGCTTAGTGCAAGTGATGTTGATGGAGAAGGCTCTCAATGTAGATTAACATGATGCATCATTTACATTAATTTAACCATATTTTTAATGATAATTATTTTTCATATTTCATCATTTAATAATTATTTAATGGGGAAATGAACCCAATTTAATGAAAGCTTGCATATATGCATCATATGTCTTTACACATCAAAACACAATATTTTTTATTATTTTTTTTATGGAAAAATATATATTAAGGATTAAATCCTTACACAGTGGGGCACCATTGTACCTCTGAAAAGTTGCACATGACTCAGGGAGGAGAAGTAAACAAGGAAGTGTATAAATTGAGCTATATACCATCCATCACACTTCTCTGTTGTATGTAAATATAATGTGTAATTATGTGCAGAAGTGCCTAGTTTTATTTTATTCAAAAGTTTACTAGTTTATATCAGATTTATTAGTTTAATATCTGTGAACTGTTATTTTGCCATTATCTTGCCTTATGTTAAGTGATGTGTCCACATGAAAAAGACTCCAAATACCAGCTGTTTCAAACAGGCTAATTCAAACTACTGAATGGATTTTTAACAGATTGCAACATCAGAAAATGTAAGCAAAAACCACCTGATGATGAAAATATACATACAATGTAACAGGAGAGTTTGGAAGGCTTTCCTTTCGTTTTGCTTTGAGGTTTAATAACTTACAGCTTTCTAATTGAAGTGTGCAAGTTTGTTTGTCCATGGGATACTTGGTCAGGTCCATGCTGCAAGCCACTGTGGTGGTGATTCTGCAGCCAAACATAGACAGCAAGAGATAAGACAAAGGATTATTGCAGGTTATGAGCCTGTGGAGGCAAAGCGGGCCGGAGCACCGGCTAAAGCAGGGAGGAGGGTTGGAGAGGTGAGTGGAAAATGTAATGCACCAGGAAGGTATGTAATTAATGAGTATATGTCTGTTTTCAGGACTGGTGGAGGTCCGATGTGCTTAAGAAAGCAGCTCACTTTCTGCTTCTTTCCATGCCCCTTGCCCTTACCTTGTCCCCCTTCCCTTCTGTGTGTGTGCCTTTTCCCTTCCAGGAATGTGAACAGAGCAGTGCAGGGGCCATGAGGCTAGTATGCTGGTGCTGCGGGAAAACCACAGCACAATCCATCAGAGCCTGGTTCAAGACAAGGCATTGGGTACACTGGTAGCAAAATTGAGATGTGTTAACAGGGATGTGCATGAATACCCACTTGCAGTAATCAGGAATCAATTTAGGGGGAAAAAGCATAACATACCAGTGGCAGTTAGTGCCTGCCTATCCCATTCACTTGTTCTGGGTACAAATCAGAATGGATTTTGCGAGATGTACAATTTAGTTGTAGATGAGTCCTGCCAGAGAAAGGAGGGAGATAGCCATGTGCGGCACTGGCTGGAGAGACAGTGCCAGGACCAACAGGTCCACATCATGTGATACCAGATGGGTGGGGCTTCTCCTCCCTTTCCCTCTGTGGGGATTCTATCATGCGGATCTATTGGCCAGGCATGTCCGTTAGTGGTGTGCCACTTAGTGAATCTCCCGGCCACCCTTAAAAGTGCCTTTGCACCCACTTCCTATAATAGAGATCCAATTTGAAAGAACTGGGATGGATCTCACTGGGCCATTAGATAAATTAAAAATAGGATACCGTTTTGAGTTAGTCAACTTAAACTATGCAATGTGGTATCCAGACGCGGTGCCATTGCACAACACTTCCACCCACATGGTTGCAGCGGCACTCTCCTGATATCCTGTTTAGGCCTGCCCAGGTAAATACTTCCAGATTGCAGGACCATGTTTATGTCATGCAAACTATATGGGATGTTGGGGATTAAATCAATTTCCCATGAAAAGATAGCCTTTTCCACACAGTTTGGCTTACACCGATTCTTTTCGGGTTTTTTGGGGCACCAGTAATGTTCCAGTGATTCAAGGACTGCATCTTTCATCCCTATAGCACCTATGCTTCTGCATATTTAGATTATATAATCGTCTATAGTAATGATTGGCAAAGCCATTTAGACAATTTAAAAGGCACCATGGCACCATGGCAAACTCAAATGTGCAATTAGGCAGGTGAAAATACAGTATCTGGGCTGCCACCCGAACAATGGGCTGGCATGTTCCCAAATTATTAGAATAGCAGTCATTGAGACCTGCCGTTGACCCAGGACCAAAAAGGAGTTTTGAAACAGTTCTTGGGACTGGCAGGATATTGTAGAAGATTTATCTCTAACTATTCAGACTTCACCAGCCCTTTAACTAATATCACAAAAAAAGTCAGGCACCAGATCTGGTCTAAAAAGGTGCACTGGATCCGGTCCATGGTAAAAGCCTTGCCAACAGACCTTTGGCAGTACTGTTGCAGGTGGTGGAAGGGGAGGAACGCCAGTGCTGTATATCAGACGGAAGCTCTCCATGAGAGAGTCCAGATATATTACCATTGAGAATGCCTAGCCATCAAATGGGCAGTTCTCACCCTCCGCAACAACCTGCTGGAGAGGCCATTCACCCTCTGCTCAGACCACACACCACACCAATGGCTCCACAGATTGAAGGACACCAATGCCAGGATCACGCAATGGTATTTGGCCTTCCAGTCAGTAAAATTCGAGGTGATCCATAGGCCAGGGGCCCAGATGACAGCAGCCGACTTTCTCTCTCACCGGGGGTGGTTGATGGCAGGCTGGGAGTACTGTGGGTGTATGTGGAGGCAAAGCGGGGTGGATCGCTGGCTTAAGAAGGGTGGCAGGTTGGGGGAGGTGAGAGGACATTGTAACACACCTGTAATTAGTGACTGTGTGTCTGTTTACAGGATTGGTGGAGGTCGTAAGAGGGAGAGGAAGCAGAGGGAAAGGCAACAGGCGCATGAGTCCCAGGGTGTGTGCATGTGTGGAAAGCTGCTTGAGTGTGCACAAACGGTACTCACAAGTACCAGAAATCGAAAAAAGGAACAATAAATAAAAATCAATCCTACCTGGTACCTGGTGTCCTACTTCCTAAGTTTCTCAGTGGTGTCGCAGTCAAAATGACACTTTTCTGCATAAAACTACATGCCAGCAAATGAGGGTGCACCTTCATTTTCTTAACCTTAATCTACCTCACTGCCTTTCATCATGTTAAATATAGTAGCAGCAGGGTATCAGTGATGGACACCCTAACCAGCCTAACACCCCTGACAGCATGAGAGACTATGAAAGGTAGATAAGAACCTCAGGGCATACAGCACAGTGCCATTTGGGAATATCCTGATCAGTCTGTTCTCCACAGTGATGTCATGCAGGAAGGACTTTTTAGAGTCCACAATGAACGTGTCAGGAACCCAAAGAAGCTCCACCAGTCTGCCATCCAAACTCAGGCTCTTATTTCCATTAAAGCACAGGCGTTCATCAGTCCAGCGCTGCCGCAAGAAAATAGTTGCTGTGTAGTCCTAAACAGGACCACAAATTCAAATACACACAAGCACACACACACACACACACACACACACACACACACACACACACAATTATGTTACCTGGGCAATACCCACCTAATGTAACAATTCCACTGTAGCCTCCATAATTGGCTTGAAGTCTATTTGATTTTTTTTAAATACCCTCAAATTGTAAATCCATCCATCATCTCCACTACTTATCCATTAGGGGCATCGAGAAGCTGCAGCCAATCCCAACCAGTATATTGCAGGGCTAACATTTATGGCATTTGATACCCTTATCCATTTTTTATTTTGCTTAATTCATACAACAAGCAGGTTTTGTTTTTTTTTTAGTTTTTTTATTTAAGGGCCTTTGCTCAACATTGGCAGATTGATGGCACTGGGGTGTGAACTTCCAACCCTCTGACCAGCAACCCAGAGACTTAACCACAGAGCCATTGTGTCAAAGACAGCCATTCACAATCTCTTTCATACCTATGGACAGTTTAGCTGCTGAAACATGCATGTCTTTGGGTTATAGGAGGACACCACTCCACCCTGAGGAAACACATTCAAGCACTGAAAGGATGTGCATATTCTACACAAAAAGGCCCTCGGCTGAAATTTGAAATTCCAAACCTCCTTGCTGGGAGGTGATAGTGCTAACCCCTGAACCAACCTGTACCCCTCCCCAAAATTGTAAACATCCCCACAATTTCACAGGAACTAACTTCTGTATGAATTGGTATAAATCAGTAGCACACTTACGTAAACATTCTTTAGGACATACATTATATAGACAAAAAATTATGAAAATTCCAGATTCAGTCTCCAATTTGCTGTTATCATAACCTCTACTCTTTAGGAAAGGCTTTCCACTAGATATTGGAGTGTGGCTGTGGGGAATTGTCCATTCAGCCTCAGGAACATTAGTGGGGTCAGGTATATGTCAGGCAAGGGTGACTGGTACATATCTGGTGTTCCAAATCAAGGCACAGTTGTTCAAAGAGGTTGAGGTTGAGGCTTTGTGGAAGTCACAAGCTAAGTGCAAATTTGGCGTCACGTTTTCATGGACCTCTTTTTGCATACAGGGACAATATCCTGCTGGAAGGAATTTGAGGTATAACATTAAATCCAATATAGGGAAATATTAAGACTATAGCATACAAAGTCATTGAAGGCAATTGTGTGCTTCTGATTTTGTGGCAACAGTGTGGGGACAGTTCCCATATGGATTGACTGGTCCGGTTTCCACAAAATGTTGGCCATATAGTGTATACATAGCCAAACTGATCAATTAAATTTCATGTATTATTTAACCCTCATGTAAAAAAAATAGCCACAGATTTTCCTTCTGTTAGCATCTTACCATGTTGATCTCTGATATAGTGTCTATGCTGGCGATGTCCAAACTCATGCCAACAGTAACAGGACCATCTGCAGACACCCAGAACACAGTACAAAACAGAGCAGTAGAAACAGTAGAATTTAAAGTAGGAAATGGACATCTGAAATATAGTTCCAAAATGCAAGTTACTCTGTTACTGATATATCTGGAATACTGGAATATATAGAAGATCAAACATTAATTTTGATATCTGTTGATGTTGACTCATTGTATGGGTGTAAAATGAGTTGATGGCTCTCATACTGCCAAAGAAAGGCCTCAGGTACTTGTTGTATCCCTTCATAAGTTTCTGAATGGTAGGAGGTAGGATCTCTTCAGCACTGGAATTCGAAACCTGTACGATCCTATAAAGAAAAAACATGAATGCAATTTTTTTTCATGCTGTGAAATGTACACGTTACATACCCTGATTGTCTAAATATGTCTAGAAATTAATGTTTGAGGACCTGGTGTGGTGAGATTCTTTATCTGCTCTCTGCAGGTGATGCAGTCAGTATCTTTTTTCTGTGTATCACTATCAAGTGAAACACAGACTGCAACATGGACACTACATGTTCTTCTGCAATATTGTAAATTACTGTAAATACCTTACATTATAATAAACTTAATACCATTAAAGCCTGAATGCTTTAAATTATTAGTGGGTGAATATACTGCAAAATGATTATAATTATACGTACACAAGTACATGTAACTTAAATTGTGTTTTGCCTTAATTTTCACCACCCATTTGGGTTACATATTAATACATTTTATATAAACCCAACACTGAACATTACATCCTACTAGTTACATAAATAATGGAGCACAGTATTCATTTGGCAAACAACAGCAGGCTAATATTCAGTGGATTTTGAAATATTTGAAATGTAGCATAATGAAGAAGTGTTCAAAATTCAAGAATAAAATGGTCAATCATATATATATGTATATATATATGTATATAAGATCTTGAGTCGATTTTCCGTAAAACAGTGCTCGATACGTCGGAGTAGAGCTAAATATATTGTATGTGGG
>JAOUQZ010000051.1:14362248-14377392 GCA_028564935.1 Neosilurus hyrtlii
TGTGTGTGTGTGTGTGTGTGTGTGTGTGTGTGTGTGTGTGTGTGTGTGTGTGTGTGTGTGTGTGTGTGTGTAAGCTTAATATATACAGAGCTCACCTGCCTCTGTCATGGTTAAAATATAAGTATAAACTATAAACTAATTTGTTTTAGTTTGCTTTTTTTTATGTTTCCACATAGTAGGAATCAAGACTCTCTTAAAGACTTTACACAGCTATTCTGCTTCTGCTTGCTTGGAGCTCACCTGCTTCCATCATGAACTCATATTACAAAATCACCCTTGTTGTAACAATGTAAAAGCCATTCTGTATGCTCACGCCTGTCTCTTCACCAATCCAGACACAAAATAATTGAACCCTTTGAGACAATTATATGCTTTCAACTGTCCGGTAGTGTAAGGGATTTTTTGTGACAATCAAGTAATTGACAATGTCAAACAGAGTAATTGTTTTTTTGGTTGTCTTCTTCCTCATGGCAGCATCCTGCTATGGATCAAAGTCATCCACAATCTTTATCTTCTCTAGATATCTCTCCCTACTCGCCTTGTTTACTGAATCAATGTATTTAGCCGGCTTTGATATTTTCACTGTAAATCATACACTGTCTTGGCACATGCATCAGAGATTTGTTTATCCTCCAAGATGGCGGCACTGGTCGTGTACATGTAGTCTGATGATGTCAGTGCATACTATTGATAAAGATTTGCCCACTTTGGCCTTTCCACCACTTTAGTAGAGGTTAATGTTTCTTTGTAAATTTCAATCAAACCTGTGGGGATTGTTTGTAAAGCAACAGACAATTGTTTAGGGAAGGTTAAGTAAACTAAGTGTGAGTATGAATGGTTGTGTGGGTGTTGGCCCTGTGATGGACTGGCAAGCTGTCCAGGATGTACCCTGACTTCACCCAGAGTAAGATAGGGTCCATCCTCCTTGCCATCCTAATAAGATTAAGCGGTTTGGAAAACGAATGAATGAATAAATGATATATAATCTATATCTGCTTAAACGACAACAAAACTTATATAATCAAATTCTTTGTTACATGTATTCTCCTCATATTTTTTGTTGGGTTTAATAATATTATGTGCACATACACACCAACAGTGGGCAAACAGGATGTACATGGCAGTAATGTCAACTGTGAAGGCATACCTGCTTGTTCATAAACACGTAAATGATCGGATTGTACACAGCTGCAGTCTTAGCGAAGAAGGCTGGTGCTGCTGCAAGCCGAGGGTCAATATGGATAGTTGGATAGGCTGTGACGGTGATTGAAAATGCTGCATAAGGTGTCCAGCCAACCATATAGGCAATTATCATGACAATGACCATCCGTGCCACAGCCCGGTCTGGTTTCCGAGCATTACCTAGTTTCCCATGTGCGTTTGATACCTGGAAGAGCATATACCATTATTAAATATTTTTTTTATATACTCTTTTAGTGTGTTATAGTTACAACAGCAAAAGAACCAACCTTTCTGAGTTTCTGCATGAGTTTGCCATAGGAGATAATGATGACTCCAAGTGGAAGGATAAAGCAGGTAACAAAAAAGGTGATAATGTAAGTATGGTCCTTGTAGTCTCTCGAGTACCTTAATTAAGAAAGAAAAGTCTCAGAACTCAGGCTTCAGAACAAGCCATGCCAGTCTTACAATCGTAGCTCACTGGCAGGTACTAATGTAGCTCTGACATTATTTTAAATTTGAAATAAAGTGAGATGCTCAAACAGGCTAAATGTCTGAGGAGAATATTAAAATTTAATGGAAATATTATTTCTTATCAGTACCCCTGAGGCAAAGGAAATGTGTTGCCTTAACCACATTATACCATCACAGGGCAGGGCAGCACGTGGCGTAGTGGTTAGCACATCCGCCTCACAGAAAAAGGTCATGGGTTGAAGTCCTGGGCTCAGCAAGGGTGTTTCTGTGTGGAGTATGCATGTTTTTCCGTGCTTCCGTGGGTTTCATCTGAGTACTCTGGTTTCCTCCCACAGTCCAAAGACATGCATATGAGGCTAAATGGCTGTCCTCTGTTGATCCTGGATATGAATGTCAGTGTGAATGGTTGTGTGTATGTGTATTGGCCCCGCGATAGGATGGCGTCAGACTGGTTGATCCCAGATCCCAGAGTTGGCTGAGATAGTCTCCAGCCTCCCTGCGACCATACTAGGATTAGGTGGTTAAGCAAATGAATGAATGAATGCATGAATGCATGCATGCATAAGTATCTCAGCATCCCTTGTCACCGTCGCCACAAGAATGATCATTAAAAACCTATAGGATTATTCTTATAGAGAATTGTATAAATGCATATGATCAAATTTATAACTAAATCTATTCATTCTGTAAAGTGTGACAATGTCCAATGTTGTTAAAAATAAAACTGAATTGAACTGAGAAAGTTCAGCTGGTACACGCATCAGTATTATTCACATATGTAACTATGCTTCAGTACAACAACATCAAATTATTGATGACAGTGAATAACACCTTTCAAAGCTGCTAAATTAAAAATATACAGTTGATATAAAAAAATCTACACGTCCTGTTAAAATTCCAAGTTTTTGTGGCAATCGAGAACAACATTTATAACTTAAGAAATTTTTAACTTTAACTTGATCTGAAATTTGTACAATTCAATAAAAAAAAAAAATCTTATAAGGAAAAAATTTAAATTTTAATTGTGATTGCGTAAGGGCTGGCACAGTGGAATAGTGGTTAGGACATTCGCCTCACTGCAAGAAAGTCCTGGGTTTGAGTATCAGGCTGAGGTGCTTCTATGTGTAATTTGCACGTTCTATCTGTGCTTGCATAGGTTTCCTCTGGGTACCCTGGTGTCCTCCCACAGTCCAAAGACATGCACATTATGCCAATAGTTTTTTTAAAAACTGTCCCTAGGTGTAAGTGAACAAGTTAATGGTTGTGTGTTTTGGCCCTGCAATGGTCTGGCAAGCTGTTTATGGTGTACCCCCTTCGACTGGAATCGGCAATTAAGTGGTTCCACAAATAAGTGACAATGAGCGAGTGACTGTATTAGTGTACACACCCTCTTTTAATTGGGAAGGTGGCTGTGTTCAGAATTAACCAATCACATTCAAACTCATGTTGAATGGTAGTCAGTACACACTGGCCATGAGTTAAAGAGACCCAAAATCAGTTAAATCCACAAAAGATAGAAAATCCCCCCTAGAATGATTTTCCTGGCATCATCACAGTCATATAGTGTGATGAAAATCACACAGCACAATACAAAGAATTAGGTGGGGCTGGTGGTGTAGTGGTTAGGGTGCTGGGCTCATGATCAAAAGGTCATGGGTTGGAATCCCTGTTAGACCCCCTCTGTGCTAAGACCTCTGGGCTCAACCACAAGTGTGCTTTTGTCCACCCAGCAGTGACAATGGGAATCAGTAAAAGTACTGGTAAGATAACCTGCGATGGACTAGTGTTCCATCCAGGAGGAGTTGAACTCCTAGTCACATCATGCTAAGGAAACCAGGGATAAGCTCAAGCATGATGAGCCTGTAGGCTCGGGTCTAAAAGCCCAACAGATTTACCTACCTACCTACAAAGTATTGGACATCCTTCTAAAATTGAAGAAAAGAAAGAAGACAGGAGTCCCGTGAGACAAAAGTAATCTGGTCTGGAACGCTGCCAAGAGGCCTACAGCAACATTAAAAGAGGTACAGGAATTTCTGGCAAGTACTGGTTGTGTACTACATGTGAAAACAATTCGATTTATTCGTATATGTCTCGGAAGCCTTTTTTTGTTTGTTTTGTTTTTTTTTAATACAAAAAAATACATCCAAGCCTGACCAAAGTTTGCAAAAACCTACATCAGGTCGCCCAAAAGCACAGGAGAAAATAGGTCACAGGCTATTGAGACCAGGGTTAAACAGTTTGGCTGTAATTCCTAAAGATATGTTTGGTGCAAAATCAATATTGCACATCACCAAACAAACACCAGGGCAGTGGTAACCCGGTGGTAGGGTTCTGGATTACTGATCCCAAGGTCGGGGGTTCAAGCCCCACTGTTACCGGGTTGTCACTGCTGTCCCCCCAGTGCAGCTAACTGGGTTATCAAAGGCCAGCCATGTCTCTCCTTGTCTATGGTGAGATGCATGTGAAAGAACCATTGCTGACTTTCGTAAAGAGTAGGTGCACTGCTTTCAGTGTGTTTCTGCCCTGCGATGGCCAGGGGGGCTGTCGAGGGTGTAACTTGCCCTCGCCCAGAGTCGGCTGAGATGGGCGCCAGCCTCTCCGTGACCATAATTAGGATTAAGCGGTTCAGAAAATGAACGATGAACGAACAAATAAACACCATTCTCATGTTGAACCATGATTGTGGCAGCTTCACGCTTTGGGGCTGTTTTTCTTCAACTGGATCTGGAAATTTAGTCATGGTGGAAGGAATAATGCACAGTTCCAAATACCAGTCAATTTTGGCAGAACATCTCTCAGATTTCAGTCTGACAATGACTCAAAGCATACCTCCAAATCAGCAAAAGAATGGCTTCAGAAGAAGATTTGGAATGGCCCAGCCAGAGCCCAGACCTAAATTGAACTGAACATTTGTGGTGTGACCTGAATAGGGCTGTGCATAGGATATGTCCAGAATTGGAAAAATAAGATGTGCCTTATTATTAAATTATTAGGGTTTATGTATTTATGCCAGCAGGTAGCTGTATGTTTATTCTTTGATTTTTTTTCTATTTTTATCTCCCCAACAAAAGATTAATGTTTTTTTTTTGTTTGTTTGTTTGTTTGTTTTTTAGTTGAATTACACAGATTTTAGGTCATGATATAGGTGAACAATTTCTGAAACTATTTATCTTGGTCAACTTTTTTTTTGCATAACAAAAACCTGGCATTTTAAAAGGGTTGTGTCATCCGTTTATATTTATACACACTGCATTGTTATTTTGATCCCTGCAACAGACTAGCAGCCTCTTCAGGATGTACCCCACCTCTCACCCAAAGTAAACTGGGATTGGTTCCCCCAGTATATAAGCAGTACAGAAAAGAGATGGATGAATCGATGGTTATTTTGAGTGTAATTTCATTATCTGATGCATAAATATTTGATCTTCAACAATATCGGAAGCAAAACGTAGCTTAATTATAAAGAATCACAATGACTCTCAAGGGAAGGGAAAAAACACAACATAGGTTCACTTAGTTGACCAATTTTTGAGCATGCTATTTTGATTTGTTTATCAGTCAGATTGTAAAAGCATTTGGTAAATTTCATTCATGTTGTTAATAAAAGAAAGGGAAGAATCACCAGTTAGGTTCACAAGTAGTGCCAATCTTGCTGACAGTGTAGCTGTTCCAGCCAAGCACTGGAGGAATTGTACAGATAAAAGAGAAGGTCCAGACGAACAGAAGACCCAGTGCTGCATGTTTGACTCCTAGACGGACATTTTCCAGTGGGCGACAGATCACAAAGAATCGCTCAAAAGCCAGGATTGCCAAAGACCAAAGAGCCACAATCCCTAGAGAGCAAAAAGTCTGTTACTGTCCTGGAAGTCATGTACAGAAAAGAAGACTTTAAACATTAATCTGGCATAAATATGCAAAAAGTAGCATGTCAGTATTAGCATTCAAATATTTTCATTTGACATAGTTGTAATGAAATAGAATGAAATCAACTTTATCGAGCTTGCTTGTTCAAAATATTTTCATGAGATCAAGTTTAACCCAGAATAGCAGGGGGTTATTATGAGAAACTCCTCTTTTACCTTTAGTTTGGAAATGTTTCTCTTTAATTTGGAAAGGTGCTTTAAAGTTTTACTCAGAAATGATAATTAATATTAAAAGAGTGTAAATAAGTGCCTGTAATAATTGAAAAGCTACACTGTATTTACATTTCCATGTGATCTAATAAATACAGGCACAAAAGTGTGGGATACTATCACAAACAAGAAGAGCAGCTACAGTTAATAATCTTTTTTACAGTGAATCTTTAAGCAGAACATTCTGAAGAACTAAGGGTTAAAAACAGAATCTTACTTGGCTTGATTTCAATAAAGATCACTTTATTAGACTCCAAAGTGATGATGCTTAGCCATAAGTCAACATCTTACGTTTCTGGTCTTAGAAAGATCCTCCAAGTGCTGGATAACAACAGTTTCTGGAAAGTCGGGTGCATACACATGCGACTTAAGCGCAGTACCAGCGCAGGAATTCACACTCACCGAAAAAAGTGACGGCGAAGCCCTCCAGGACGCACGCCCACCTGCCCAGGAAGAAGTAACCCCGCGCGTTGGTCAGGAAGCTGATTGTGCCTCCAACCAGAGACAAGCAGAAGTCAGCCACAGATAGGTTGACAATAATGTAATTCAGGGGTTGTCTCAGCTGTTTGAATTTGTATGTTACTAACATGACGGTGGAGTTTTCTGCCAGCGAGAGGGAAGTCACTGTGAACATCAGGCACGCAATCAGAGTGTAGTTCCAGGGCGCGACCGACTCGAGCGGACCGGCGAAGGGATCACGAGGCTGAGCCGCTTCTGGTGCGTCGGTGTGGGACACGCTCGCAACGGAGGACGGGTGCGCGTCCATGCTGCCAACCTGGACACCTGTACAAAGTAGAAGGGGAATGTATTATTTATATATATACATACATATATATATATATATATATATATATATACTAAGCATGAAAACTCCATATGAAGGCTGTGGGTGATTCAGATTGAACTTTTTAAAGTACTTCTTTCATTCAAGTGGAAACAGTATAAAGGAAATTAGCCTACCAAACACTTCAGAGTACAGGGATCCACAAGAAACAGGAGTGAGTGAAGGGGAGAGCTCACAGCATCACCTCCTCCTCCTCACACAGCTTCTCTTCTCGTTTATATAGGATCTCTGAGCGGCCATTTCCACTCCAAACTGGGATAAAGGGCTGAGCTTTCTCCACAAACACCAGCTTACAAAACTTACATGAGTGCATTACACTCTAGATGAGGCTGTCAAAGCCTGTTTCCAAGCACACAGTATGCCATAGGTTACCTGTTCCCATGAAGGTCATGATAATAATGGGAATGTATCCCATAATTCTGATTTTGGATCTCTTAATTATAAGACGTCATGTCATAATAATGACTTATTATTTCATTATAATTAAAATTTTTATCTCATTTTGATGTAATGTTTAATTATTATGATATAGAAAGCCATTAGATCTTAAGTCATAATAATGAGATATTAAGTCAGATTTATGAGAAGATTTCTGATATTATTGTAAGGTAAAAAAAAATCTATCTAATTATTATAAAAGAATTAGTTGGAAGGTACTAAGTCATTCATATAGGATTCTAGGATCTCAGTAGCCTTTTAAGATAGGTATATCAGACATATGTGAAAATAGTGTGTTGCGTAGCTTACACATTTGCTGGAAAAGAATGAGTACTGATTGACTACAGTGCTGTTGGGGCTTTCCTGATTGGAAGTGTCCAGCCTCGAATTTTATAAATAAATCAAATTTATTCCGATTAACTTGAGTTTTAATTTCAAACATCCACCATCAATGCATATGATTAATAATAGTGTCTGACAGCTAGGGACGTGGAATCTTATTGTTGTCAAGCCTGGCAGCAGGGCTGGTCAGGGGTCACAGTTTTTCTTGGATTCATGGGTCCCAATTGGCACTTCTCTTGAAATACAAAAAATACAATATATTTTGAAAGTGTGGTCGTATCTGCTTTATTTAAAGACATTTGCGATCCTGAAATAAAAAATGATCCAGTGATATTTTCTCTAATGAAAATGTACATTTTAATTTTTATTGATATACCTACTTAAGACCCAAACCTTAATATTTTGAGTGTTGTCATATGAGGAAACTTGGGTCAAGAAGTTATTATGAGATAGAAAGTCATCATTATGGGAAAATTATTTCATTATTATGCAATGATAAATTATTATGGGAATGTAAGTGATCATTATGGGAAAGGTTGTCATTATTAAATGTTGGAAACAGGCTTACATGCTAGACACTTCATAGTGCTTTTGGGAAATTCATCCCTGACATGACTTCTTCAGAGATTTACTGGTGGCAGTGCTCCAGTAAAAGCCAATTATTTCTGTATTTTTTATTGGTCAGTATGTCAGTATATCTTTATTATTTTTCACTGTCTCTGAAGCCTGACAGAAATGGACATGTCTGTGTTTTAGCTTTGAGTTTAAACTGTAATCTAGTTAATTAATGATTTGCTAATTAATCAATTAATGGCACATTGCCAGATACAGTAGACCTTTAAAGCAGAACAATGTTTAAAACATATACATTTAAACTGTATGCATTTACATGCAACTGCACATGGATTTAAAAAAATAATAAAGCATACCAAATTATTTCGCCTTCATGGACTCAAATTTGACTCCCAATTTCAGAATGATGTGAAAGTCTTTTTAAACATTTGATTATTTACCTGTTTATACAATATTGGTACCATATTAAATACCATCTTACCTGTATTTATCAGGCAGATAATATATGGATATGTATAATATATGGATATGTAGCTATTGAAACATTATTTCTGTGCATGTTTTCTTCAGGTTCAACCTATATTTCTTAAGGTTAATATAGGTTATGGGCTAAACAGTGGCAGTTTTGTGATACTTGAACCCATGAGCTTCTTATCAGTGACCCAGAGTCTTAATCAGTGAGTCATTGGTGCCCATCTCATATCCATAATGCCATGATAGGGCCTTTGTCAAAAAGCTTGAAGCAGGCTGTCTTTAATTTAATATAATTAAGAATTCCTATTACCATAATTTTGGGCACCAAACCAGTTCTAGCAAGAGAATGACCCTGCGCACATGTATGGTCCATAATAGATATAGCTAATTTGCCCAGGTTGATATGGAAGAACATGAGTGGCCTTGGAGAAGGTTATGTTCTCAACCCAATTGAACACTTCTGGGATGAACTGAAATACAGACTGTGCACCAAGCGTTTGTGTACCACATCCAACTTTATTAATGCTCTTATGGCTCAATGGTGCACAAATCAACAGCCATGCTCCTGTATCTATTGGGAAGCTTAACCAGAAAAATGGAGGTTATTATAGCAGCAAAGTGATACTGAATATATGATGAGACATTCAACAAGCTAATATGGGTGTAATTGGTCAGGTGTATACATACTGTACTTTTATATTGTATTGAGTAACAGTGTGTGGGTGGCAGGAAAAATGCGGAGAACCGGAGGAAACCCATGTGGGTGAGTTTAACATGAAAATCCATAAAGGCAATATCTCAGATTAGGACTGAACTGGAACATTGTATGCAAATATTTTTTCCTGTTTCTGTTGGACCACTGTGGGATCTTATTTTAAATAAATATGCACAGTAGTCAATGGCAAGAGACAAATAATCTTTTGATAACACTTAAATTGTTTAAAAATAGTTTTAAAAAATGTTTTAAATTACCACCCTAATTAACATATATGATATTTGTCAATTAAAAAGCTAATTTTGAAACAACTTAAATTTATCACCAGAAGAACTACAAGCCCATCCATCCGTGTATGTGATGTCACCAAAACCTTCCAAAGCTGTTCCAACATGCTAGTTCACATGGAACCTTCTAACTCCCCTATTGCACAGCAGCAGTTCTTAACATGAACAGACTTGTAGTGATTTTCTCCTTTTAAAGTACTGCTTCCCAAGTCTGGATGAAAAAGGTGAAATATGCCATGGTGACAACCATGTTGGTGTTGGTGATGTATAATGTGTAAAATGAGAAATATAGTTCATTGTGTGACTTCACACAAAAATATATGGTATTTTACTGTTTTACATTACTGTTTAACTCTGATATCTGATATTTGCAGAACTATTTTTAAATTGCCAAAACTTTTTCATTTAATGCAAATTTTACAGAAAAAATGCTTAATTCATGGCTCAATTGAAAAAGGATCAAATAATTATTCGTCTCTCACAACTGACCACCATTTAAATACTTTTTACTAAATACAGTCCCAGTAAAGTGGAGGAGCATAACTTGGGCTCTCTACTTGGTCCTGCCAATTTCCAACCACTAGCATTCATTCATTCATTTTCTGAACCGGGTCACAGAGAGGCTGGCACCCATCTCAGATGACTCTTGGCGAGGGCAGAGCACGCCATCGCAGAGATGAAACACGCTGAGAGCTATGCAGCCTTCACTTGACGAAAATCAGCATCACTGGTTCTTTTACATGCCTCTCGCCACAGACAGTGCGAAACATGGCTGGCATTTGATAACCTAGTTTGCTGCACTGGGGGGACAGCAGTGACAGCCGGTTGATAGCAGGGCTTGCACCCCCAACCTTGGGATCAGTAATCCAGCACCCTACCACCAGGTAGGTTTATATTTTATATTTATTTATATTAACTGTAATTTTTTAATTTGTATTAACATATTAACTCCCATGTGGCATAAAGCACCAGTGATAAAGAAAAAGGGTCTAACAAGTTGCTTGTGGAACATCAAGTAAAACCTATTGCATACATCGGTCTGTGCCTCCGTCCTCCATCCCTCCAGCACTCATTTACACATGGGAACCCTGTGTTTCATTGATTTATTCATCCATTTTCTGAACCGCTTATTCCTAATTAGGGTCGCGAGGAGGCTGGCGCCCATCTCAGCCGACTCTGGGCGAGGGCCGGGTACACCCTGGACAGCTCGCCAGGCTATCGCAAGGCAACCCTGTGTTTTTCTTTGTAAATTTTATATCTCGAAAAAGAAAAAACGTAAGAAGATTTGCAAGAGGCATATAATACACATGACGTGACGTCATAATTAATGACGTGAAATACATTCTTGTGTTATTGTTCTCTAAACCTACAGTTTCTGAATGGTGTACTTCACATATCGAATCTAAGATTGGTTTCTAAGATAAGTTTGGTCACCTCATTTTTATTCTCATCTATAAACAAGTTATTGAAATGAATTCATCTTGATATACGTAGGATAGGTGTATGGGGTTTAAGAGTTCCCACAAAAAACTTGTCAAGTAAGGGAAATCATATAGGAGCTTCACTTTTAGTCAGTGATTAAATCTATGTATTATAGCTTAACTATTTTGCAAAACCCCACCTTTGCCCATTGTCAGCTGACATAGGTTCCAGCCTCCCCATGACACTAAGATTAATACAAAGGTATTGATGAATAAATAAATAAATTAATTAATTAATTAACTATTTTGCAAAATCAATTCATTATTATTATGGTATCAGAAGAAGTTAGACATGGTGCTTTTGGGAAATACAGCCCTGACCAAACAACTCAGATTTACTGGTGGCAGTGCCACAGTGAAAGTGGATTTGTCCAATATTTATTTTTTATTCTTGACAGTAGGTTCAGTAAATCTTCATTATATGCTCACTGCACCTGAAGCCTGACAAAAGTGGAAATGTCTGTGTTTTAGCTTTAAGTTCAAACTGTAATCTGGTTAACTGATGATTTGGGAATTAATAAATTAATGACACAACGTCAGTAGCAGTAGACCTTTGAAGCAGAAGTTCAGAGCAATATTTGAGACACATGCTCATGCATTTGCACACGGATTTGAAAAATATTAAAAAGGACACCAAATTAGTTTGTCCTCATGGACTGAAATTTTCAGAATGATGTTTTAAGCACATCATCTGTTAAAGATCTGTATTTATTAGGTAGATAAAGAATCTATGGATAATAAGTGTAATATGTGTTTTTTGTGTGAATTTTGAAATATTTTCACTCCCACCATCACCGAAGATGGGCGTAGCGGGAGCTATAGAAATGGATTCTGTCCATCCACCCATACGATTTGTTAGTGCAATAATTTTGGAAAGAAATAACAAAGGATCACCAAAATTGGTGTATGGGTCCCCCCTAAGGCGTGAATAGAATAGAATTGTATATAGGTCCCCTTGGCCTTGTTTCAAGGGCACAAGGTCACTTTTTATTGAACTTATCAATTCCCGGTAATGTGATTACTTTGAAAGGAAATGACAGAGAATTACACACAGAGAGAGAGAGAGAGTTAAAGAGTGCATGGGTCCCCCACAGGTAGGTCTTGGTTGAGATTGTATATGGGTGACCTTGACATTGTTTTAAGGTCAAAACAGTCAAAATACTGAATTTTTCAAAATTGTACCTGTCAAAGTTTGTTAGTGCAATAACTTTAAAAGAGGCTGACATAGGATCACGGGTTGCCCCTAGAAAGGTTTTAAATGGGATTGTATATGGGTGACCTTAACTTTGTTTCAAGGCCATGTTAGTCAATTTATATATTATTTTTTTCTATATTGGGCCTTTATATAATAGCATCTGGACCTACTTTTTATGAATGTTTTCTTCAGGTTCATTCCTTGCCTCATATCCATGGAATCATGAGTTTGTCTTTGCCACAAAGTTTAAAGTATACAGTGTCTTTAATCTCTTTTCCAGCTGTAGCATTAAGAATTCCCCATTACTGGAACTAACAGTTGTGAGCCTCTTTTCACAACTTCAAAATGGCTTGCCTTTCTCCCTTAAACAACTTTCTGTTCGTCATGCTGGATTGTCTGTTTATTAAAATGCAGGCAAAACCCAGTAATCACATCAGGGGATATTCAGAAGCTTTGAAAATTCATCTAACAGGCAACAAGAATCACCTGTCAATCTCATATTCCAGTACTTGCGATTACTTGAAAAATGAGTTCAAACAAAGGGTGCCATGTTTTAAACTGCTTAATAGATCTAGCTGTACATGTCAGGAACTCAAAGCTGAAAACTCTATCATCTCATTTATCAGTTTATAACAACAACAACAACAACAACAACAACAACAACAATAACAATAATAACAAAAACAATAACAACAACAACAACAACAACAATAACAATAATAACAAAAACAATAACAACAACAACAACAACATCAATAATAATAATAATAATAATAATAATAATAATAATAATAATAAAGAACTGGCCTTGTTCCTATATTTTGGAGGGAATTCTATCTATCAATCTACTGATTTTTCTGCAGGTCTAACTCGGAATGCGTTTTCCTAAGTGTGTCTTTTTATTTATTTATTTATTTATTTTCTAGTTTGTCTGTGATAATAATTTCAAAATTCCACTGTGTACCTGTATATATTAGTACAGCAGATAAACCTCATGCTTGCCAGTACCTTCTAAATCAAAGTTTACCATGTTAAAAAGCCATCTTATTTTTAGCAGTGTACCACAGCTTTCATTTAGAAAATATCTGCAGACTCTTTCAAATGTGCTGTGCCATTAAAAGAGGCTGTGTCCTGCTGAGCATATAAATGCTCATTTACACCAGGACTTTTTATCATAGTCCAGACCTTACCTAACAACCTTTGGGCCACAGGCAGCATATCATCTGACTGACCTTCTGGGGCAAAAATGGGTTGGAAGGATCGTAAACACAGGCAGTCCAAGCAAAGCACAAAAAGAGAATTAGCTGCATAGTTTATATGTATGCTGCTGCTGTTAGTCTGCCATGTAAGAAATGAGGAGCTTATCTGCTCCAGGATAAAATCATCTTCTCTGTTTTGCACACCAGTCCTCTCACAATAAGGATCATTTATTCTTAACAGTAAACCAATACTCATAACAAGACGTCAGATATAAAGCCTATGATTGTCCATGACACTGGGTAACAGATAATACTTCTGAAGTACTTCTGAAATATTTGAAGCACATGTTAGGGAAGTTGTAATATTTTGTTGTTGTTTGCTTGACGTTATTGACCTTGACACTGACCTGTGCATTATGGAAGTATAATGTATTTAATTTTTCTTTATTCAGGTTTGAACGTTGAAACATAAACATGTTGTGCATCCATTTTGTTTTCCTGTCATACCACAGGCATAATCATTATGTCATTTACAACATACAAATGTCATATCCTTTAAGATTGCTTAGATCTTCAATAAAATAATGACGATCAGTTTGTACATATACATTGATTTCCAGGTGACCTTTTCCCACCACAGCATCTAAGTCTATGTGATCCATAATGGCTTGTGCTTTGAAAATTCCTTCATAAAGGAGATAAATGTCATTCCTCATTTCAGTAAATAAATTATTTAAATTTATTAGCATATGAACTCATGATGCCAGTAACCATGATGAGCTCAGATGTTTTGCTGGAAGCTCCTTGATCATTTGACAGAGGCATATCACACTAGGTATTGGGCAGCCATCCTCACGAGAACAGCATCTGCCCCTTCCCATCTGCCCACGTATGCCTCCAGCCTTTATACTTCACCACAGTTTCACTCCTAAAGGCCACAGCAGTGTTTGCTCACTCATGCTTAATAACCCTTAGCCAAGTAACAGTGGTTTGAGATTCACCAGATATCGTAGATATGACATGGATTATCTAGCAATAATTAATTTTTAGCCCATGAATAATAATTCAACCCTAAACAATACATATCAAATGAACGCTTTCTGTAGTATTACTGATAATAGAATGACAGAAGTTCATCACATCACACAGCACCCTGACTTTAAAATATAATGTTTTTATGTCTTGGTTTGGAACATGATTTCCGAGAGTGTCAAATGATCAAAGGAGAAATAAAAATTATTTCATTATAATTTGCCATTAAATCTGCGCGACATACATTTTTCCCATTCATATAACTGAGCAGTTTAGGGTTAAGGGCCGTGTTTAATGGCCCAACAGCAGCAACTTGGGGGTTCTGGGGCTTGAACCATTCTGTCTTTCTGCTTCATAATCCAGTGCCTTAACCACTGACCTGTCACTTCCCAAAATGTAATGTAATTTGCAGTACATAGGGATTCCTAAAGAATGTCAAATGCAGCTCATTGTATTACATTTAATACATTGGTCATTGTAGGAGACATGGAAGATATCCGAACAGCATTTTTTTGTACCTGACAAGACCTACTAACTACTAACATATTGTTTCCAAAGAACTGTCATTGTGTTTGTGAATGCATCGTGAGAGTCACTGCAGAACATTAGAGGTGGCATAATTATAAGTTCAGTTATCGTAACTGTGTAGATATATACTACCGGTCAAATGTTTTTCTTATTGTACTCTGAAATTAAAGTATAGAACTCACAAACACACACACACACACACACACACACACACACACACACACACACACACACACACACACACACACAC
>JAOUQZ010000051.1:14386158-14400214 GCA_028564935.1 Neosilurus hyrtlii
TGTGTGTGTGTGTGTGTGTGTGTGTGTGTGTGTGTGTGTGTGTGTGTGTGTGTGTGTGTGTGTGTGTGTGTGAAAGATAAGAGACAAACACAGACAGGAATACTATAATTGTCTGTTCAAACTGTGTGAACTTTTTGTATAGTATCATGTTTTTGTATCATATTCTTGGTGATCTTTTTACCCGCATCTTTGCCAGTCCATAAAAAGTTAAAGCTTTAGCAGTGAAATATGATAGGCTCTGTTTCCTTCACCCAGGCAGAGTAATGTGAGATCGTTCCAGGTCAGGCACTGCATTTTCTTTTACCTTTGTTTGCCTTTGCAGGCCAAGCATGGGTGTGGGCTGTTCTATACTGCTCTAGCATGAAACCCATCAACCATATCCAGTGAAATTTAAATGAATAATGAACATTCCAGAAAGTCACCGAATCTTATTATCAGACTGACTCTGAACCCAACATCCAGTTATTCTAAAGTATTATTAACACAGCAAGCCAGATCAAGGCGTGTGCTTATGCAATTTACACTGCTTCTGTTTCTGAATCACTGGAGAATTGGAGAACGTAACAGCAGGTTCATGCCTCACCATAAACCACTGTAGTGACTAAAGTGACAGTTTAGCCAAAAAACTGTGCAACTTCTGTAAAAAAAAATAGTGTCAGTAGCTTTGTGGTTTCTAATACAGTCTGCACATTGTGTTTAGTTGCAAATTTATGCAAATGTCACTCTTTTAATCCTGTTTATCTTTATGAAGTCAAACCAATATCACAACTATGCCCACAAAAGTGAACCTGACGGCTCATTACACATAGGTACGTTTCCGGAGCTGTTGTAAACACTTTTGTTTAAGCACTAAAAGTACACCTGGTACATTAAAATAAATGTTTTTAAAAATACAATTACTGTTTCTGTAATAATCATGTAATGGCATTTTTGGTATAAATTTCTGCATTTTTACAATTCCATCTGAAGCAAAAGACATCTATTAGATGGTCAACTAAAACCACCTCAAAAATGCTCCTGGTGTAAGAAGTCACCTCCTTAATCATTTTCAGAATTCTGTTTCCATTTGTATTTGGAAATTAACAGATATCAACTGAATTTCACCACTTTCGCATCAGTAACTACAAGTAACAACATTTCATTGCAGATATGGCATCTGAGTTCTGTCTCAGTATCACCAAGTACTTCCTGTTTCTCTTCAACCTAATCTGTTTAGTAAGTTCTTTATGAATAATAATTATTTACTTTTATAATAGAAATAAAAGCTTCAAACAGACACCATATCTGAAGTGTGTAAATAAATATGAACTGCTTTACATGTTACACTGTTTGTATTTACTATCTTTTTACCTTTCTTAGGGAAAAAAACTGATTAAATGAATTGTATGTGTCTGCAATATCTGCAAAGAAAACCGCAGTGTACTTCAGTAATGCATGAAGAAATCTTGAAAGGAAATTTAAGCCATACACAGAACTGTCCTTCAGCAGCTGTGTTTAAAAGGCTTTTGAGGCAAAATTTTAGTTGGCACATCAAATAATAATTAGTTTAAACTGTAATTTTACTCATTAATATGTGAAGGTAACTGACTATAAATGTTTGCCATCTCAAGTATATAATTTTTAATTTTCCTTGTAGTTCTTGGGGTTGTCCCTCTTGGGATTGGGACTCTGGATAATATGTTCGGAATCAAGTTTTGCAGTTTTAAGTGAGTATTCAAATTTTGCCTCATAATACGGAATAATGGCAACATTAGCTACTATTTCCATCTTTGTCTTTGTATTTTCCAGAAAACTATAATCAAATATATTTTGCATCCGTAAATGTTTAATTATTCTCTTTATCACTGATTAGACATAGCCCTGATTCTTGCAACTGAACTTTTCACAGTGTTTAATGTGTATTTTTACAGTGCCCAACCTTCCGTACCTACCACTATCTCTCTTCTCCTATCTGCTGATCATCAGTGGCTCTGTCACTGTGTTATTGGGCTTTTTTGGGAGCCTTGGTGCACTGAAGGAGCTCAAATGCATGCTGGCAATTGTGAGTTTGTTTATTAATGATAATTCATCATTTATGATCAAATTACTTGACGTTTAATTTATATATCAAGTACACATCCTAAAAGGATAATATTGAGTTCAGTTTCAGTACAATGAGTGAATCTGCTTTGTTGCCCTGAAATTTACTACTAAACTAAGCTGTGTCTTTTCTGCAGTATTTTATCCTGCTTACAGTGTTTCTTGCAGCTCAGATCATTGGCTCAGTTCTGCTTTTCACCCAAAAAAGTGCGGTAAGTCAAGCATGGAGAGAGTATACACCCTGTGACATCCTGTCTCTTTTTTCTTTGCCTATTTAAGGGGGGTGGGGGGTGTTGTGGTTGAAGGGTGAATGTTTCTGCAGTATCTACATGTCTGTTGGCTTTATTACCCTATTTGAGTGTATGCATGCCAGTTGTTAACTCTGGATAACCAATGGTTAAGCAAAAATCCTTTTTCTATTTATCTCACCAGTTTCAGAATTCTCTGGACAGTCATTTCACTGAAAGTATTAAATCACTTAAGAAAGATAATTCAAGTCTACAACATTTTCAATTTCTAACTCTTGAAAATGTTCAAAGAGAGGTAAGGCCCAGGTTGAGAACAGTTACATCCAGCAACCAGAAATGCCATTATATATCTGTGCCTTGATGACTTAGTAGTAGTTTGACTGCATATGCTGAGGATCCAAACTATCAGTGTAATGTGAAGTTTTGTTTATGAAGGCTAATTGCTGTGGCTGGACTGGGAAAAATGACTGGGATAAGGTGCCATGCTCCTGTTACTATATGAATGGTACAGTTAATGCCACTAATGCAAGCTCTCCGAATGCCTGCTACTGTGAAACCCCAAATTCCACATGTGGGGTATATGAAAAGGTACATAATACTCTTATGACAGTTATCTCATTAGTCATCAAACGTGAAAAATATTATACGTATTTTTTTTTTTTGCAGTATGTCTAAATACGAGACTAACAGTGCTTTTTGATCTTATTTGGGTTTTTTTCTGTCATTAGGGCTGCAGTGAAGTAGTTAAACATTGGTTTAATAAAAATCTTCTGACCATCCTTGGTGTGGTACTTGCGATAGCTGTTGTAGAGGTGAGACTCAACTGCCAAATGGAAAGCCTTACTTTAAACCATGCATTTATACAGAATATACATACATACAGAATATTCTCTCTCTCTCTCCAGTCTCTCAATATGTTACATAATACTGAATGCATGACAGAATGAGTGCACCATATGGCTATACTTATAGGATTTGCAATTTCTCATGCACTTTTTGTTGTAGTGTCTCCAGTGGGTGTGTCTTGTCACGTTCTGTTGTCTTAATCGTTCCCATCGATGTTGCCCACCAAGAAACTCATATGGCAACCATGATCAACTTTCCAGGTCTCAGACTGCATGTAGTGTTCTTAATTGGAGCTGTGTTATTAAGACTAATGCAATAATATGACAGTGCATGATACTTCATGGAAGCATAACGAACCAGAATAACAGAGAAACTGAACATTTAGTAAACAATACAGTTTTTACTTTATAAATACTGTACCATAGCTTATGTATTCACAAACCAAACTCTTAGTAGGAACTGAAGTTGTAAATTGTAGATACCATGTACCATATCATGTGAATACATAGTAACATTCCCAGTGCTGAATTAAAAGCCAGAGTGTTTAATTAATGCTTTCAGACATCAGTTGTGTGCATTAGGGCCTCTAAAAGAGTGAATTAAACAATGGGGCTTTTACTGTGTACAAATACTCTAGCATTTAATCCCAAACCTCTGTGATACTACTATTTATGAAAGGTACTTGGAGTGGAAAGTGATTAATTAAATAATTAAATATGAATGCTTGCACATCTTCATTGATTAACATTACTGTATCTCCCAAATTCTAACAGTGATTTCAATGTGGAGTATTGGCAAGGTACATTGCATAAGTTGGCTCTATAGTACAAAATGTTTTGGATTTAATTTTTTTTTTTTTTTGCATGAGGTTTTAATTTGAAACAGCCCTAAAATAGTTTTTTTTGGTTTGTTTGTTGTTGTTGTTGTTGTTTGTTTGGTTTTTAAATTTAAAGATAATTGATACCATCTATTCATTTTTGTCTCAACAGATATGTGGTATCATCCTTTCGATGTGTCTGTATAGCCATGTTTCTGTGGTTAACTCCATGGATTTCCTCTATTAAACCAGAGTGGAATGCAGGAAGATCATCAGCTATGAAGCTCTCTGTATTATGCAGACTGACCATTCAGTTTTTTATTAGTACTGATTTTTGTACGTAGTGACAATGGTACTTAATTTTGGAACCAAAATCATTATTGGTTCATGTACATTATTTTCTTGCAATTCTGAAGAACTTTTGATGTTAATAAATATAGATTCAAACAACACTGTCATGTTAACTATATTGATAGGTTATATTTGTTTAAAATTTTCCAGGATTTGACCCAACCCTTATTTCTTTAGGCCCAAGAGTATTACAGAAGTATCTGTTGCATGTTCATCTTACTGTCTTCCAGAAGCATCCGTATGCATTTCATCCAAATAATAAGCCTCTATTCTTACTTGCACACAAAGGATGATCTCAATCCTTTATTGGGATGACTCTGTTCTTTTTAAGAATTTTTTATGATTATTTTATTGACCTGTTTATTTGTTTTATTTCTGTTTTATTAACCTGTTTCGATAATATTAAATATTTAATGTATGATGCATTGTATACAAGTAAATAAAGATTAAAGTTAGGTTAGTAAGTCAAATAGATTCCTGGAGAGTATCTGTGGCATATATGAACTCAGACCAAAATATAATTCACAAACAATAATTAAAAGCACACTAAAACAAGTTTTATTTTGTGAAGCAGAAATATTTACATATTTTGTAATCCAGCATGTTAATTTTAATCATGAGCTTTTGGTGAAACCGAGAAAGCCCAGAGAGGATATGTTATACTCATGGGTAGGTTGTTTCTGTGTTTCAATTCCCTCTTCAGTTATCAGGTGTTGTATATATACAGGTGTGGTCAAAATAACTCCATCAGCTTTTCCTGGATAAACTGGTCAGAATAGGTCTGAAAAACCTTGCTCTGTTTTTCATGTTTGAATATTCTATTTTAATATCTCACATATGCTTTATCACAAAACTCACATTACTTTTGAAATTACCTTTGAAGTAATATTCTAAGTCATTATAATTATTTAGATCTTTGGACCGAATTTATCATCTACTCATCATACTTCATTTTTACAACTGAATAATGGGACCTCGAATTTCAGTTGTGATTGCTTTTGTTGCTGTTCTCTCTGGTGAGTGTATAGATAAGCATGCCTAATGCCTTAAAATTTTTTTGTTAATTTATTTGTTGATTGGTTGGTGGGTTGGTTTTAGTAGCATAAAAATTATATTTAACAAAAACCCTGTGCAAAAAAAAAAACTGAAATATGACTTGGATGTTATTTCAGTATATATTTACTGATCTTTTGAAATTGGAAAAATTGTTCTTAGAAATAAATTTTTAACACTGTGGTCATATCAGTTGCTCAGAGCCTGATGTGCAACTACTGCCAGAGCATTAAGAAGAATTACAGTACCTGTGAGCAAATGGAGGAGGTAGAATGCAGTATTGGTCTCACTCACTGCATCAGGCTCACAATGCATACGCCAGCATGTACGTTTAACAATAACAATAACAATAATATTATTAAATTAAGTATAAAAGAGAGTCATTGTACATTTATTTTTATTAATAATTTTGCTTATTTCACATTCTTGTAGATGGTGAAGTGCGTCGATGTGCCACTATCAAGGAATGTGAAGAGAAAGTACCTCCTCTGGTGGAGAGAGAATGCTGCAATACAGACCTTTGCAACTGAACTTATTATGATCGAGACTTGATAGGCTTAATTGCAATAAATAAATATATTATTCCAGTAATAATTTTCACCAATTTAGTCCATGCTTTTGAACAAGTAATTAATGAAAGTCACACATTTGGTGCATAGTAACTGTAAATTACACACCTGAATCAAAACAAAATAAAATAATGTGCATGTTTAAAATACAGCAATTCCTTTCTATACTTGAATGTTTAACAAAAAGCCTAGTAGTTCATTCATCTCTCAGTAAACATTTATACAAACCTGTTATGTATCAAATTTCATGATAAAAAATCTTTTTCCTCTAATAAAAAGATATTTTTTGACCCATTGACCATAATCAGATCAAACAATAGCACGACTTACTCCATTTATTAATTAATTTATTTATTTACAGAACAGAACTACAACTGATAAAATAAATTTTTTCTCAATACAATTTTCATCTAATGGCACTTGTACTTAATGCTTCTGGTCACAGTTCCCAAGGCCACACATTTTGCCATTTATTTATTCATAGGAGTACATTGTCTGATTTTGAACTTATGTCTGTAAACAGCACCAAATATATATATATATATAACTAGAACGACATAAGGTCGGTAAAGGAGTTTCTGTGTGGAGTTCGTATGTTCTCCTCATGTTTGTGTGAGATTCCTCCAGAAGCTCTGATTTCCTCCCAGTGTAAAAAAAACATGCACATTAGGCCAACAGGCTACTCTAAATTGCCAATAGATGTTTGTCTTGAATGGATGTTTGTCTTGTGGAATAGATTCTGCTGAGAGCTTACAACTCAACCTGGTAAAAACATTGACTGCAGCAAACTGAGAATGACCCAGTGCACCCAGTGATGCAGAATGGGATTTGAGAGATAGATAGATGGATGGCATGGATGGATGCATGGATGGATGGACGGATGGATGGATGGATAGATAGAGACTTGCTAGGTTTTTTGCTCACCAACCCTCTACAGACTGCTGAAAATGTGTTGACCTGCTACATTTTACCAGGACATCTCTGTAAATATATGCAGTACTTTTTTCAGTTCCCATACATTCTGTTATGTTCTGTAAAAAAAAAATAAAAAAATAAAATAAAAAAAAAAAGATTTCCATTCAGCACACATGTTGGACATGTTGGATTTTGCTTAAACGTCAATTATTGTGTGATAGCTAAAAGTAAAAAATGTGCTTGGGTCAGTAACCCTATGGTTAACAGAGCCAAAACTGATTACAATGTAACACTCTTCATTGTCACACATTTCACAACTCTGTACAAGAAAACAACAAAAACAAAACAAAAACAAAAGAAAAAAGCCCTTGATCAACAAAGCTAAAACTGATTACAGCATAAGTTTTGTTCCAAACATTTCACTATTTAGTAAAAATAGCAAAATTGCATGATTTTTTAAAAAGTTTTTGCATTAGTAACACTGGATTGGAAAATGTCAAATTAGGTCAAAATGAATACATAAATTTAAGAACACATTGTTCAGATAAACTACATTCTACTTTGATAATCATGAATTATTATGCATTGTCGGGTTCATTTCGTTGTCGGGCGCAGTTACAGAGGTAGTGGCCAATGACATAGACAGCAAAAACGCAACTGAAGATGATAACTATGACAGAAATAGACAGTAGAGCATAGATAGACATACACTTCTCTGCAGTATACCTAACCAAACACTGCAGAGTCGGACATCCATCATGCTTACAGGTGAATGGATTTTGACTAAGTTTGGGTAAATTCCAGTAAAGCAGAATATACACAAACCAAGACTCCACCAAAAGCCGCAGCATAATGCTGAACAGGTAGAAGAACACGGCGTTCCTGCTTCCATGCATGTCAAGCATCATTTTCCCAGCTGTGTTACTGCCAGGGCCACTTGCACTTTTCAACTCACCCAGGGATACCATTTCCACCCCATCCTTCTCTCTAGCACTCTTCTTCTGGAAAGCCGAGTGTATGTGGGAAGTGAAAAGCTCCATGAGCAAGACTGACAGAATGAGAAGGACAAAAATATAATTCCAAGCCATTACCACAGGCCTGTCAAAGTGCTGGTTGAAGCAGGATTCAGTGCACACTTCCCTAGTTTGGTTGCAGCTAAAATCAGAGTCCAATTTTTTCCAAGGCAATTGAGCCAAAAAAAGTGTCACAAGGCGAATACAGAGAAAGCCGAACCACACAGTTCGCCCTTTGTAAGAGGTGGTGGCATCCACTGCAGTACGAATGATGGGGATTAGACCAGTCACAATCGCTGCCATTGCTCTTCACCTTTAGGTTCTTTTAGACGACAGAGAAACCAAATACTTGGAAAGGATCAAAGGTGAAGGAAAGAAGAAATTGCAATATACTGATTATTGAATTTTTAATAGCATAAGTAATTGTATAGCTTGTATCAGTCTTTTGAGCAAATTTTTTAGATTACAATTAATTTGTCTCATATTTATGTTCATTTCAGACAATATGTAGTTAATTGTTTACATCAACTTTCATTTTCTTTTATGGTAAAAAATGTAGAAACTTACCAAGAGAAAATATCCAGCAACAAGTATTAGACCGTCTTGCTTCAGAAATGCTGACAATGCTTCTGTTTTCAGCCACTCTATATATAACATGTGAAACTGCTAACATCATCAAAATTTGATTTGCTCACACTGTTTTCACTGGTGGCTCGGGCCTCTGATTAGGATGCCTCCCGAACGCCTCCCTGGTGTGGTGTTTCGGGCATGTCCAACTTGGAAGAGACCCCAGGGTCAACCCAGAACACGCTGAAGGGACTATATCTCTTGGCTGGTCTGGGAACGCCTTGGCGTCACCCCAGAAGAGCTGGAGGAAGTGGCTGGGGAGAGGGACATCTGGACCTCACTGCTTGGGCTGCTGCCCCCATGACCCGACCCCGGAAGAAGCGGAAGAAGATGAATGAATGAATGAATGAATGAATGAATGATTACACTGCATTTAGATTATTCTGTTTAAATGAAATGAATGTTGATCTGTAACTTTACTGAATATAATAAAGAATATTGAGAGTATGTAAATATTAGTAAAGGATGAACAGATAAGACACTGGGCGAATGCGGGGTACAGCCTGCTCGCCAGACCACTGCAGTTCCAATGCCCACACAACCATTCACACCTACATCGACACCTAGGGTCAATTTGGAACAGTCAGTTAGCCTAATGTGCATGTCCTTGGACTGTGGGACAAAACTGTAGTACCTGGAGGAAACCCATGCAAGCACAGGGAGAACAGGCACCCTCGACAAGCACAGAACTCAAACCCAGGACATTTTGTAATTAGCAAAATATTTACTTTAAATTATAAAAAAATACTCATATTGGTGCAATCTAATGCTGTTTTAACAGTTTGACCTGGACAATTATTTCCCTTGCTGATTTCACAGTATTTTTCTCATGTTCAGGGGTAAAAATAAGCAAATCAAGAAGAAAGATGAGAACTGATCTTCATGGAATTTGCAGACATAAGTGTCAAAGACTACACAGCTGTGTGGGCTACATGTGGAACACATGTACTAAAGATGCATAACCTACATAGGCTACAGGACATATGCAAAATCAGCCATCTTAGATTTCTTGTCCACTCATCAGATATATTCCAGCTATACATTTACGCCAACTTTACATTTACAGCCTTTGGCAGACACCCTTATCCAGAGTTACGTACATTCATCATTTTTATACAATTGAGAAGCTGAGGGTTAAGGGCCTTGCTCAAGGATCCAACAGTGGCAGCTTAAACCCCCAACCTTCGGATCAGTGAGCCAGAGAATTAACCATTGAACCACCACTGCCCCACTTTAAATACCATAATTCAGAGTGAAACAGCCTTATTAAAAAGCCTTTAGCCTTGATTACAGCACATAATCGCTATGACATTACTGTTTCAGTTGGTCACTTGTGTAATAAAACAAGCCAATCTATGTGAGACATGGTATTCGTCAAGTTGTGACAATTACTAATATATATTCACCACTATGGGGAGCTGTTGACTAGTTAGGCAGTGGGAAAATAGCAAGCAGACAGTAAGGGAAAATAGAGAGATAGTTAAAATATAATAATAAATATATAAATAAAGCCTACATGTGAAATTGTTATTCTAAACATATTTTAGATTTGGATCAATCAACTTCTACAGTCAACTGCACACAAGCTGGGAAAAAAAAATTTCATTTAATTTTATTGTGGTTTAATCACATTGTATGAAATGTAGAGGTGCTGGACTTTTTCAATACCAGTCCCATCCAGTCCCAGGTTTGTTTGTTTTTTATCCTTTAAGATAAAATAAAAATCCATAAAAGTAAGCAGAATGCACACTGGAGCATGCAATTCCACTGTGAATAGGTATGTGTGAAAGAACAAGTCATGGGTTGCACGTCGCTATAAAGTGGTTAAGGTTGTACCATGGTAACTGTAAGAAGAAAAGGCATCTACATGTATGGCACCTTATGTCTAAATATGGCTGATCGGTCATTTATAAGTCTAAGGTAATATTTTGGGTTCATACTGTCTGCAAAAGAAAACAATTAAAAGTAAATCAAGAAATCACTGCTTTCTTTTATATTTACGTTTTTTTATATAGACTCTGATGTTGATTTGTGGATGTACATGGTCACTATTTAAAATAATAATTCATTCATTAATTTTCTGAAATACTTAACCCTAATTAGGGTTGCAGGGAGGCTGGCGCCCATCTCAGCCGACTTCGGGCATGGGCAGGGTAAACCCTGAACAGCTCACCAGGCCATCGCAGGGCAGAAACATGCTGACGGTAATCCAATGGCCTACTCTTTACGAACGATAGCAATGGTTCTTTTACATGCCTCTCACCACAGACAGTGAGATATGGCTGTCCTTTGATAACCCAGTTAGCTACACTGGGGATAATAATAATAATAATAATAATAATAATAATAACAACAACAACAATAATAATAATAATGATAATAGTAATAATAATAAATATTTCAAAATGTTATTGCTTCCACTAATGGCACATTTCATAGCATTATTTTGAATACTTAGCTGCAGTCTTTTCTAAAGAATAGTCTTATCAGCTGAATATCTTAATTGACCAATCATAATGGATCGTTTAGATGAGCTGTGTATTAAGTATGTACAGATCATCTATGACATTTAAATTTCCTGATTGCTTTGTGGCTAGATGAACCTTGGTCAACCACGACACTCTTGCCACTTCTCCGGTTGTTCTACCTTGAACCACCTTTGGTAGGTACTTACCACTGCACATCTGGAACGCTCCACAAGACCAGCCATGAATAGACCCAGTCATTTAGCCATCACAATATGGTCCTTGTCAAATTTACTCAGATCTTTACAACTGATCATTTTTCCTGCTTCCAACATATCAACCGTTCACAGTGGTCATAATGTTTTTAATGTTATGGCTGATCAGTGTATGTAGCAGCTATGATTACGGTGCAGTACAATAGATGGTTTCTAGCTAGGTGCTTCATATTTTTTTAAAAATTGCAAAAAAATAAGACATTATGAATGTCAGATAAGCACCACAGATTCCAATGTAAATCCAACAGGAAGTCAGGAAGAAGTTGGGCACGGACTTGTTCTATTCACATAGTCACACACCCTAATATTTTCATGGAGTGCATTTATCCTTGATCACAGCATTTAATCTCCATGGCACTGTTGCTCCATTTGGTCAGGTCAAGGCTCAGCAACATTAATGTGGCAATAAAATGAAGTATGTACTGAATGACCAGGATATTACATCAATGGACTTTTTCTTCCCTGATGGCACAGATAAAAAATTGGGACTCAAATAACAAAAGGATGGAAATGGAAATCATTTTCACATATATATTGACATCCCAAAGTCCTGACCTTAAGCCTATCGAATGTTTTTGGGATGTGCTGCAGAAGACTTTATGGAGTGGTTCGATTTTTCCCTCAGCAATTCAAGACATCAGTTAAAAATGAACCCAACACTGGATAGAAATAAATGTTATGTGGCTTAAGTTTGTTGAAACAATGGCATGATGATTATGCGCTGTAAGCAAGACTAAAGACGGAACAACAATGTATGTAAAGACTTTTCTAAAAAAAAAAAAAAAATAGAAAAGAAAAGAAAATCAGTCATTTGAGATAAAATAATTATTTATTAAAGGACTTATTCTGCACTGTGGTCAAAGCAAGTGCCTGGGTCCTGAAATGTAATCTTTTTTTATGAGCAAATGGAATAGTTAAAATGAATGATGGCTCTCACAAACTACATCAGGCTCACAGTGCATGATCCAGCATGTATGTTCAAGTCATGATAAGAGGTATTACATAATTCAAGAATATGAAATAACACTTTAAGTAGGTTTATACTTATAAATTGATACTTATTTTTATCCTTAATGATTATATTCACCATCTAGTCACTTCTTCTGAGATGCTGAAGTATATCAGGGCACCTGAACCAAGGAACATGCAAAGAAAGTGTCTCATCTGGCCGAGAGACAATGCTGCAATTAAGACCTCTGCGACTGACCTTGCAATGGCTAAGAATCAGTATGGTCAATTACAATAAATTAGCAAAATTAGTTGAGCTTTGAAAAACAAAACACATTTTGTCCACTATAGGATCTTTGGTATGATGGTTACAGAGATAGTGACCAATGAAGTAGATCCAGAAAACACAACTGCTGATGATGAGCAGGACAAAAACTGACACTAGACCGTAGATACCGTAGACATGCAGTTCTCCACAGAACCACACACTAAACATTCCTGATCTGGACATCCAGGGACATTCTTTCTACATATAGACACTTTTTTATTTTAAGGCAAACTCCAATAAAGTAGAGCATTTAAGCAAGTTTAAGGTCATCATCCCAGCTCTGTTACTGCCAGGGTCACATGAACGCTTCAGCTCACCCAGACATTCCACTTCTCAAAAACTGAACACATGTGGGTAGTGAAAAGCTCTAGAAACAGTACAAATAAGATGAGGAGACTGAAATATAGTTCCAAGCTATTACCATGGGCTTGTCAAAGTGCTGGTTAAAGCAGGATCTACTGCACACAGTCTCTGGAGACATTGCAGCTGAAATCTGAATTCAGTTATAACCAAGGCATTTCAGCGACAAAAAGGGTCACAAGGCAAATATAAAAGGAAGCTGAACAACATAGTGGGCACTTTGTAAATGACACAGTCTACTGAAGTGAAGCATTGGGAAAACTCCAGTAACAAATGCTGCCATTGTTCTTCATATTCAAATTGAAGCTAATAGAGAAACCTAAACTTGCTAAGTTTTTAAAATCCCAGCTAAATTTATATTTAAATTTTCTTATGTTGTTTGTTCTGCTATGCATACAGGCTAACGTTATCAAAAATGTGTTACAAGGTTTACTACACTTTATTTAGTTCACAGTTTTAATTACACCCTACAAGAAATAATAATAATGATAACAATATGATTTACAAAAGTTTTACAACTTGTCCCAAGTCCTCTCATTTGTTTTAATCACAAATGAAACCCATAAATAAATAGAGTATGTTGAAAATATTTCCGATAATTTTATTGAACACCGAATATTCAAAGTAAACTCCATTTGACCAGAGAGTATATGGACATGTACAGGTAGTGGCTATAATCTAATAAATGCATGCATTTGTGTAAAGTTGGCTTGGATGTAAAATACTGACCCACTCAATAAGCTCTAAAAAAAATGAAAGCTTAGAGCATAAACATACACCAAAGATTCTCATAAACCTAATTAATGAATGCTTTGACCCCAAAAGAAACCATCATCATAATAATCCTCCTCCTCTTCCTTTTAAAGTAATCATACAAGACGTCCTGATTCCCAAGTTCAGTGAAAAGGTTAAACAACCTTTAAATTGTTTGAAATTAATATTTGAAATGTTCTTAAGAACCCTCTAACACAGAGTAGGCTTATCCTGTACCTTTCAGGGCAGAAAGTTTTTAATGAAGCAAAGAACACTTAAGAATCCAAATAATCTTGTAATGCCATGTTGAGAGTTTAAGGGACAGCAGGTTTTAAAAAGAGGTGTGTGTGTGTGTGTGTGTGTGTGTGTGTGTGTGTGTGTGTGTGCGCGCGCGCGAGTGTGCATTAGC
>JAOUQZ010000051.1:14402428-14429201 GCA_028564935.1 Neosilurus hyrtlii
CTGGATCATAAACAACAAGAAGTTTGCTAAGATAATGCGGTGCAAGACCATTAAGTGCTTTATAGGTTAAAAGTAGCGATTTATATTCGATTCGAAATTTAATTGGGAGCCAGTGCAGTATAGACAAGATTGGGGTGGTATGCTCATGTCTTCTGGGTGGTGGTGGTGGTGGTGGTAAAATGAAAGATTTGTAAGGGGGAAAAGGGATCTTAAACAAGGATGGATATCACTCAATTTTACAGCACAAATGCACACCAAGTGGACGACGCTTAATTGGAGCCACTTTCCTCCTGCAACAGCACATTGAATCAAAACACTCCAAATGGTGCAAGAACTATTTGAAGAAGAAACAATCAGCTGGTATTCGGTCAGTAATGGAATTGCCAGCACAGTCACCAAATGTCAACCTGATTGAGCTGTTGTAGTAGCAGATTGATCATATGGTACTAAAGAAATGCCCATCAAACCAGTCTAACTTGTGGGAGATGCTTCAGGAAGCATGGGTTGAAATTTCTTCATCGTGCTTTGACAAATTGACAAATTAAAAGTGTATTCTTGGAAAATGTAAAATCTTCTGAGAGACCACAAATTTTTGAACTATGTGTATGTATGTATGTATGTATGTATATGTGTGTGTGTGTGTGTGTGTGTGTGTGTGTGTGTGTGTGTGTGTGTGTGTGTGTCAACTGCATAATTCTCAAAGGATACACTCCATAAGCTCACTTATTCAATTTCAGGAAGTGCTTTTTCCTAATCAGGGTCACAGTGGAGGACACCCTGAATGGGACACCAATCCAGTCCATCACAGAGCACCATGCATACACATACTCTCACATTCATTCACGTTTAGTGACAATTTATGTTTGTCTTTTGCCAATTTGCCTTCTGGCATGAGAGTCACCATACCTGGAAGTCTAGAGGTGTGAGGTTCTTTTTTGGCATGCCAAGCGAGGACTATTTGCACACATAGGTGCATTGTAAGGTGTGTCACACGCTTACCAGGTAGGGAGAAACCACTTAACACTCTCCTAAATCAAACATACACCCAGTGTTAGAAATCGTGTCCTGATATTTTAAATGTCATCTTTGTTTATGTACCCTTGGCCTGACATGGTCTGGAATGTTGTTGCTGGTACAATGACAGGTACTGGTAGAGAAATTGTTGGGGACTCTGATTTTAACGGGGAAGCCGAACTCGATGGGGATGGTAGTGGCTGTGTGTGGGTTAAATCTGGCTCTGGCAGAGGAGGTGAGGACTGATTGTCACGGTGCGTACGCAGATGTTTGCGGAGGTAAGCGGCAAAGAGGAAAGATTTACCACAGACTGCACAACAGTGCGGGCGGCTGTTGGAGTGGATGCGCTGATGTTTGCGCAATCCAGCTTTGTTCAGGAAACCTTTGCCACAGCTGTCACATACATGCGGCCGTGGCTTGGGGTGTATCTTTTCATGTGCCTGGAGATCAGATAACTGAGAGAACTCAGCCTGGCATAGCTCACAGATGAATGGGCCAACGCTAATATTTGTAGAATCTGAGGGGGGGGAGATTGCATGCAGGCTGGTGTGGGCCTGCACCTCCTCCCATGTGCCCAAGATTATCGTATCACAGTGATTACAAGAAAATTGTGATCTGTTGTTTTGGGAAAAGACCTGCTCAGATTCAGGAGTTTGCTCTTGCTGAACAGGTCTCTCAGGTGCATGGGTCCTTTCATGCTTGCGCAGGCTGGACGACATAACAAATGACTTGAAACACATTTGGCACTTGAATGGCCGCTCTCCAGAATGAACCCTCCTGTGTTTGTTGAGACTGGAGCGCTCTGCAAAGGACTTGCCACAATCAATGCAGGAGAATGGTCGGAGGCCAGTGTGTACCAGCATGTGCCGACGCAGATCCCAAGAGGCAACAAAGGCCTTGTCACAGTTTTGGCATTTATATGGCCTTTGACCTGAATGTACACGTTGATGCACAGCAAGATCAGCTGGCTGTCGAAATCTCTTGGTACACTTATCACAAGGGTAGGGCTTAAATCCCTGATGTGCCCTTTGGTGCCGGCGGAAGCTGGAAGGGTCTGAGAACATCTTGCCACACTGTGGACAGAGAAAGGGCTTCTCACCAGAGTGCGTGCGAAGGTGGGACTGGTAGGAAGAGAGCTGAGTGAAGCCTTTGCCACATTGCTCACACTGGTACGGCTTGCTCTGTGAGTGAATACGCAAGTGACATGCCAAGGAGGATGAACGTGAAAAAGCCTTGCCACAGTCCGAGCAAAGGTATGGCTTTTCACCCGTATGAGAACGCTCGTGATTCTTCAGGTCCTTGAGCTCCGTATACGTCTTGGCACACTGTTGGCAGGAATATGGCCGGTGGCCCTGGTGATTGCGCCGGTGTTTGCGGTACACAGAGGGGTCGGCAAAACTCTTGCCACATTCTGCACAGAAATAAGGCTTCTCTCCTGTGTGGGAGCGCTGGTGAACTTTCAGCTTGGACAGCGTAGGATAGCTCTTAGAGCAGTGCGGACAAGAATGAGGCCTCTCGCCACTGTGTTGCGTCATGTGAATGCGCAGGCAGATGGCCTGCATAAATGCCTTGCCACATTCAGTACAGACAAAGGGTTTTTCTCCAGTGTGGGAGCGGCTGTGATTGCGCAACTCGGTGTGGGTCTTGTATGCTTTGTGGCACTGAGGGCACTGGAATGGACGCTCGGCTGAATGTGTGCGCTGATGTTTGGAGAGTTGAGCACGGCTGGAGAAGGTCTTGCTGCATTGCCCGCAGGTGTACGGCTGCTGCTTGTCCTGTCCGTGAGCCGAGAGCTTATGGCTCTGTAGGGCAGAGGGGCTGGGAAACGCTTCTTGGCAGGCCGAGCATTGAAACACATTTGGAGATTTTGACGGTCTCCCTTTGTTTCTTCTTTTAGCTGGTTTGTCGGTTATGTCTTCACTGGGCTCGGAGTCAGGAGTCGGCGTATGCTGCTCAGCTGCAGGTGGGCTGACAGGCCGAGGGGACGCCATTATTCTGTAAGTTAATGATATTTTGTTATTAGGTGAATACCAGAACATGGATAAGCCCAGTTTTTGCACATGTTAGCTCACTGGTCAGTACTAAAGTGAACACAGTATGTACAGAGGACAGTAGACGACACAAAATGGCCGGCATTAGGACCTCAGGGACAAAATCATTTATCCACACAAAACACTCACTGAGGGAAGTTGTTTAGGATCTACACTGAAACGCCTGACGAAATTATCTTCCGGGTAGCTGAGCAAATCAGTGACAGTCATGCTAAGCAATGCAATGCGACGCAACGATTATTTAAGACGCTACATGAGCATTTTAAGTCCAAACATCACAGCAAGTGTAAGACAAAATGGCTGGCTTTAGGACCGCTGAACGAGTGAAGTACTTTAAACGGTCTGGCGCTGTGTGTGCCAGGATTAAAGTTCTCACAGCAATGTGTGTAATGTGGTGCATGTACTCTTACCAGGAACTGCAGTATTAAGCCGGGAAGCCCGTGTCCGAAAACACAAGCTACACTGGAAGTGAACTGCAGTCAGCAGCGCTTTTGTACCCGAGCGACTTTAGGACCGCGAGTTCGAGTCGGCGACGAGCTTATAGCATTTCCGCAAATACACAGGACTCCAGAATGTGGGATATTCCGCTCGGCAAAGAACTAATAACACTCATTCGTTATTTGTAAACGCCTGCTCAATTCAGCGACATGGTGAGTACGATACAGCTGGGGATAACTAGTTATCTATCTGAGAAGAAGATGCAAATGGAAGGATTGTGTTGTGGGAGGAGAAACATAGCATGCTAACCGCTAGCATGTGGCTCCATTTCCCCGTGAACGGATAAACAAAACATTTAAATTAAAGTCAACATATTGTCCGTAAACTTAGGATTCACGTTGTGTCCTTTTATTTTAAAGGAAATGTTACTTGTCTTTAATACATTTTATGTAAATCATGAAAATGTCACTGTCGGACATTTTTCCATTGATGCACATTTCCTGTTTCTCAGCAACAGCAACCGGAAGTGGAAAAACACAATTGGTGCGGACGGGGACGTGTACAGCCGCCCTGAGTCAAAAACCAAATGGATATAACCCACCTGCAAATAACAAATTATTCAATCTCTTCTGCGGCTTCTTGTGTATGTATCATATACCATTATTCCGCCAGTGAAAACTGTTCGGAGTTGTTTTTATTTTGTGTGCTTGCTGTCTTAGAAATGCTAACTGGCTAGCGAGCTATCTGGATAAATTAGCTTAGCTAGTGCGATTCGATGCGTGTTCAGTTCATCAGCTCGTTTTATTTAGAGGGTCAGTTTGTTTGTTAAATCCTGTCACTTTGTCATCCCAAATTCACATGAATTTAAAATATGTTGGGTTGAGACATTAAGACGGTAGCCAGTTTACTGACAAGGTTATGTTTGTCTTGCTAGCTGCCATGGAAGGGAATTGTTTACTGTGTAAATACAAGCTCATTGTATTAGCCAGCTGGCTTAGTCTCTGCAAGTTACCGTCTTCTGAGTCCATCTGAAAAATATGCATTAAAAAAAGGAATAAACTACATAAAGATGACGTGTCAGGGTCACCTAGTATGGAAATTATATGCAGATGAAGTATGGACATCTTAACTCTTGTGATCTGTGGAGGTCCAAATGAGCAGGTTTGAGGGTTTTTTTCCCCCCAAATATGAAGCTGTTTAACTGCCTCTTTTTTCTTGACTGAACATAGACAAAGAGACACATTTAGTCTGAAGTGCATCTGCTATACCCTGCTTCCTATTGGTTGTGCAAGATGTGTGTTATTTTGAATCAAGATTGGAAAAAAAAACTTCATAACTATTAGTTGACATCAACAACAGCTTTAAAATTATTTTGAACAAATTCCCAGATTGCAGTACCTTCATGCCTTATTTGAATTTATACCAGATTACCTGCCTTTGCGTACAGAATTCAGGCATGGTTTTGTGTTTATGTACTGTTTGCCAAAATCATAGAATTTTAACTATTACTGTTAGTCTACTACTATTTTACAACTTACTGATAGACACCCAAAATCAGAATGACCTGCAAATTGTATGTTTATTTCTAAGTACCAAAAAGAACATTTCTGGCGTAGTCCCGGATTACTGTTATTAAATTAGATGGTATTTATGTCCTTATGAAACTTGCAGATGCTTTGCAGCATTCACTTTGATTTAACTGTTGGCAGGATTTTATCAGAGTAAAAATTTCAAAAGATCAGTCTATCCCCTGCTGAGATAAGTAAATATGTTATTACTTTTTTAAGTAATTAGAGTGTTACTTGATTACACTTGTAGTGTTGTGTTGTATAATCCTTTAACTTTTTTTCTTTTCAACTCTTGTCTCTCTGCAGTGTTCATCCACTATGTGTATCCTCATTAGCCCACTTATCAGATTTTCAACAGCATGGAACAGAATGCGTTCATTTCTCCTTTCATAAAACGTATCCTTGCATATGGACTTCATATATCATCACTTTGATGAAAGTGAGGACAAGGACCTCACCTTTTAAAAAGGTGCCCCCATTTCTCATATTCACACTGGCTCTTGTTAGTATTTTACATCACTCTATTATACCATTGTGGCTATGCAACAGCCAGGCGAGACCAAAGGCTTTTTAAGCAAGCACTGTGGTATAGCGTGTTCCAACATGCCCAGTCTTTTGGAGCACACAGAAACCTGTCATCAGTCCGAGGATGATCGGAAATTCAAATGTGACGAATGTGGGCGGGGATATAGGCACGGTGGTAGTTTGGCGAATCATAAGAAAACTCATGAGACCGGCTCCTTCCAGTGTCACATATGCACTCGGAAGCTATCCAATGCACTGGCTCTAAAAAGTCATTTGCGTATTCATACATCAAAGAAGTATACTTGCATGGATTGTGGTAAAGGCTTTCATCTGGCAACCCAACTGGCAACTCACCAGAAGGTGCATAGCAGTAGAGAGTTTTGGGAAAAAACCAGGAACAATGAGCTGAAACAGACTCAGACTGGAGGCACTTGTGATGAAGAGCATGTTGATGGGCAGGATTTCGATATGATCTCAGAACTTCCATCGGACTTGGAGTTGGATGTTGCCACTGATAATAACTTCAGCAATGGTATGATGTCGGAGCTGATACCAAGTTCTACTGCTGAGCATGATTTGACTGGTGATGACGAGGACCGACCGTTTAAATGTGACATGTGCGACAAGACATATCGGCATAACGGAAGCCTGATAAATCACAAGAAATCTCATCAGATGGGTATATTTGAGTGTTCGGTCTGTTTCAAACAGTTTAATAACCTCGCTGCCCTTACCAGTCACCAACGAACCCACAGTAAACCCAGAGGTCATTCCAGCACGGTTAGCCCATTGAGCCCTGAGGCTCAAACAGACTCTAAGCCAGCAGAGGTGTCAAATGTGTTGCAAAACGGGGCAGCAAATATCCATTTCTGCCACCTTTGTCAATCAGCATTTCCTAACGATGATGAGTTTCAAAATCACATTATGTTGCATAATTCCTCGTCGGTGTCCTTTGAGCTCCCTGCTAGCACACAAGAGGATCATCCTTTTTCGTATAGTATTAATCAGTCACCTGAGTCTAATCCATATCCATCCTCCAGTGACACTCCACCTTTGCCTCCATTACTCGATAATGCTGTTGATTATGACCAAACCCAGGGACCAATGGAAAATGGTCATATATATGTACCTCACCCCATTGGTGATGAACCAACTCTTTTGGATACTCAGGGAGAACATCTGGCCCTGCCTTCTTTAGAAAACCTCAAACATGAACCTTTGGAGCAGGCTACTGACGATAAACAAGATCAAGCCGGTAGCTCAGACCGCCGTTTTAAATGCCACATATGTGGCAGGAGCTACCGACATGCAGGTAGCCTCATCAACCACAAACGCTCCCATCAGACGGGTATTTTCCAGTGCTCTATTTGCCGTAAGAACTACCCACATCTGGCAGCACTGCGCAGCCACCTTCGCATCCACAAGGGAAGACCCTCTATGGTGATCCCCCCTGCCGAAGGTGACTGGCTTTCCACAGAGCCCCTGACGCATGAAAATCAGCATGGAGGCTTTCCTCATGAAGATGATGTGAGTGGTATTCTGGGTCTTCCTCAGGATTTGGGAGACTCTGTAAACATGAATTCTGATGAGGAGAACATAATTGATCTTGATGGCCCAGAATTCCAGGAACAGTTTGACAGCTCGTTCTCTGAGGGCAGACAGATGGACCTACCTCAGGATGAAGCCCACGCGGAGAGGCACATGTGTGCAGACTGTGGAAAGACATTTACTGATATTGCACAGATCAAATCCCACACGTGCCCTCTCTTAAATCAGCAGTATCATTCAAACAGTTTCAGTCCAGACTGTGAGATGGACTTTAAGAATGCAGATTATAAACACACTGTGGGAGATTTAGGGGAGCAAATGGAGTTTGAGGGACACAAAGGCAGTGGTGATCCTTACTTTCATGATGCTATGCATGATCAGATGTTGGGTGATAATAAAAATGTACTTGACTGTAAAGATAGCGATGAAGAAAATGAGGAGGAGGAGGAGGAGGATGGAGAGATGTATCAGTGTTCAGTGTGTGGGAACCACTACACCAGCATGCAGGCACTCAGGAGTCATCTCCGTGGTCACACTCAAATCCATGACACCCCATCGACATCTGGCCCCTCCTCCATGTCATCCATTGAGGCTGAGAAAGATGAAGAACCAGGTCAGGTTCAGCATGGGGACTGTGATCTGATTATCTGTAGCACTTGTGGAGAAAGTTTCACAAAAAAACAGGACCTACTAGCCCATCAGCTTTTACATAGCAATACAGTAGATACACAAACAGAACAATATGAAACACAGAATGAGCATCAACCAAAAGAAGAACGGGAGAGTATTATCTGCGGGACGTGTGGTGTAGTTTGTACCAGTGTTGCTCAACTTGAGAGCCATAATTGCACTGGACAGTGTGATGAGAGTCTCGAAGAGAATGATGATAAAACAGAAATCGTCAATGAACTCGGACAAGCGTGTGACTATTTTATAGAGAGTCCAGGAAGTGGAGGGAGACTGCACAAATGTGACCAGTGTGGACGTTCATACAGACATTCAGGCTCGCTTCTAAATCACAAGAACTCTCACAAAACAGGAGTGTTTCGTTGCTTTGTTTGTCAAAAGCGCTTCTATAACTTGTTGGCCCTTAAGAACCACCAGAGAACACATTTTGATGTTAAGAAGTAAGTAAAAGATTTCTTCCAGATATTTACTATGCGACTGTGGCTTGTATAATTTTATGAATGTTACCATATATTTAATAGATAAATCGATTTCGCAACTCAATGCTCAGTACTTTTTTTTCCCCCTCTTTCTCTAATAGGCATAGTTGTACAGAATGTGGGAAAGCTTTCAAAATCCACAAACAACTGTTGAACCATCAGAGAGTTCACCAGGAAAACAAGGCCAAGATTGAGGAACTCAACAAACAGATCCAGGCCCTCATGGAGATGAGTGGGAGTGTCTCAATGAGTGGGATGCAGGCGGTCAGTACCAGCAGAAAAAGACGCGGCCGACGGCGCAAGCAAAAAGACATCCCTGTTAGTGATCAGTCCAGTCCAGAAAAAGACAGCCACTCAGGGGATCCCAATGACCCACGGCCTTTTGTCTGTGACCAGTGTGGGCGAAGTTATAGGCATGCTGGGAGTCTGGTCAACCACAAAAACTCGCACAAGACAGGAGAGTATTATTGTGCCGTCTGCAACAATACCTATAGCAACCAGTTAGCGATGAGGAACCATTTACGCATTCACTTTTCAGTCAAAAAGCACTGCTGCCAGGACTGTGGGAAGGCATTCCGGGGAAAGAAGCAATTACTGAACCATACGTGTAAACAGAATCGCAAGAATGCAGCATTGAAAGGAAAGGGTAGAGGTCGGAGACGAGCAAAGGATTTAACATGCAAGAATTGCACCCTGGTATTTCCCAATGCTGAACTACTTGCAGGCCACACCTGTAGCAAAGAACCTTACCCTCAGTCTACCTTTGCAGGTACTAAGCATAACTGCAAAGTTGATGCATCTGTGGTAAAAGAGGAACGACCTTTTGAGTGCAACCTTTGTGGTCGAAGCTACCGTCATGCAGGCAGTCTGTTGAACCATAAGAACACGCACAAAACTGGCCATTTCACCTGCTCCTTCTGTGCCAAGCCTTTTTCCAATCCCATGGCATTGCGTAATCACACTCGCATCCACACACAGAAGAAAAAATATGTCTGCACAACCTGTGGAAAAGCTTTCCGTCTCTCTAGCATCCTGTACAATCACCAGAAGATCCATGCTAGAGGAGTTATTCATTATAGCTGCCATATATGTGGGAAGAGGTTTCAGGGCAAATCTGGACTAAAGAGACATCGCTGTTACAGAAATGGTTCATCAAGTTCCCCACTCAGTCTGGATGGAGGTGACAAGTGTTACACGTGAGTGAATCAGTATTCATGCCAGATTTATTCAAAATATTTCAGTAATCCACATAATGTATTTTATTATTCATGCACGGCGCATTTTATTTATTTATTTATTTATTTATTTTCCAGTCTCGGTGGCATTATTATTTATTTATTGTATTTATTTTTGTGGCTATGCATGCCTTTATCTTCAGACCTGCTCGCCGTGTCATTTTCAGGGTAGCAACTTGGGAGCAAAGGCCGAAATGAATTTATGAAAAGGTCATCGTAGGTCAAGTTTAAGGTCAGGGAAATGGCCGCAATTTGTTTATAATGCCTTGGTAGCGGCAGCTGTGATCCCCCCATCGGAGGCCTCTAGTTCTTTGTTTGCAAAACTCATAGCTGTGTAACTAAGATACCCCACAAGATGGAGCTGTTAAAACCTAAGCAGGCTGTATGTCTGTTTGTTAGAGAGATGCATGATTGCAATATACAGCTTTGTTTCAACCCCAGTATTAAATTCATAACTACTCTTGTGTGTGCTCTGAGCCTGACCACAGACATCAGTAGCGCATCATAGTACAATGTAATCGACACTGTTCTTTAACGTACCTGAAAGGTCTAACCAATATTGTCTGTTTCATAACTTCGTTGAATATTATATCTGAGTTTCTTGTGTTTTACTTTAAGAGAACATGATGAATTATATCAGGAACCTCTGGTTTTTATTTCAGTGCTTGTAAGTAGTTTTCATTCGCTTCTCTTTTCGTAGGTGTGATCAGTGTGGACGTTCCTATCGACACGCTGGATCGCTTCTCAATCACAAGAAGACTCATTCTGCTGACCTGCTCCACTGTAGTCTCTGCCTGAAAACCTTTACTGACCACCTGGAACTCCAGAGCCACTCCCAGATGGCACGTCACTGCTGCCCTGATTGTGGAAAGACCTTCTGCGAGTTTGGACACCTGCAGAGTCACATGGAGGTTCACAGCAAGGGACTCCCTTATTACTGCAGTGTCTGCCAGCAGAACTTTCCCAACATGGTCAGCTTTGAACAGCATCAAGAGGTTCACCATAGCATGCAGGAACAGTCCGGTCATCAGCAAGACGTACAGATGTCACAGAGTTTGGACTGGGCCTCTGGAATTAACCAACAACTGGGGATCCAGAATATCTCCAAAATGGATCCAGAGTTTAGCCAAATACACGAAGGCTTCTCTGACCAAGAGGATCAGCAAGAGAGTGGTGAGGCATTTGATAAAGAGGAGAAGAGCCATGTGTGTGAACACTGCGGCCGTTCGTATCGGCACGCCGGATCCCTGCTCAACCACAAGAACAGCCACAAAACGGGTTCCTTTTTCTGCTCGGTTTGCCAAAAGGAGTTCACCAACCTGATGGCATTGAAGAACCACCGGCGAATTCACACAGAGCCCAAGCGCTACCAGTGCCTGGAATGTGGCAAGGCATTCCGCGTGTCCACCCAGCTCATATGCCACAGGCGCATTCACACTAAAGAGAGGCCTTTCGCCTGCATTCTCTGTGATAAGCGTTTCTCCAGCAAGTCCAATCTTCGACACCACCAGAAGTTGCACCAGAATGCCCAGCAGACCTTCGAGTCCTTCACCATGGATCGAGATGCCTTCATGGGTCTGGGTGTGGAGCCTTTCCTCTGAGGCAGCGTCTGCAGGACCAACACTCTCATCTCGGCGTTCCAAGGGAAGACGACAAAATAACATTTGTTATGGAACTCTTCCCCCACCCAAGGCCCAATGCCAATAATCGTAACACATCAGGTTTTTCTGCTGTATTTGTCAAGACGGTGTCCAAGCCAGATGCTGTTCTTGGCAGTAGTTGCCTCCTGTACTGTTGTATTTTCAAAGACTTTTCTCTAAAGGACACTTAAGACTGGCATTGACATGGTACTACCTCTGGTAGGGACAGTGATACTGTAGAAACTTTAGAATAAGTGATGGTGCCTGTCAGAAACCATTTTAGATTTGAATGTTTTACTGTTTGTTTTCTTCACAGAGTGCACACAAACTAAAGAATTATATGGTACTATCATAGGTCTCAAACTGAAGCCTGGGTTAAAAGTGGGGTTTTCCTCGACTTTACCCCAAGACTGACCCTAGGAGTAGAGTCCGACCGATAATTTGGCTGCGTTTTCTAAAGTTATCAACAGTAACAGTCTGCTGACTTGGGATGATATTTTGGTGAACAAGAAGGAAGTCCCATTATGCACGTTTTTATTTCCCGTGTTTTCATGACACTGTATCATTAATAGGCATTTGTTCTATAATTATATCTCAATTGCGTACAAGCATCATCAGTACTTTACTTTCATCGTGGATGACAACACTTTATGCTGTTAAACAGCAAACATAGAATCATTAGCAGTTCCCTTTGGCCTGCCAAATAGAAAATATCAATGATATTTATTTATTTAATAACATATTTATACCGTATGTTAATATCAGATTAATGTTATCACCATTTTAATGTGGTAAAAATCATGCAGGGCTTTAGTTCTAACAGTAACGTACTAGTTGTTTCCACTTAAGATTTAAATGTTTTTACTCCAAAAGCATTTCAAAGTGATGTATCAAACTGTTGCCAAGTGGTAAAGTTGAGATTTATTTTCTCAATGTGTGATTTAATGTATTCTTTTGAATATCACTTTTATTCAACCTGCTGTATGTCCGTTCTTCCGAAAAATGATTGCTGAGCAAACACCTGAGGTTAGACGTTTAATAAGGGTGTGTAACCGTACAGATAGTGACTAAAGGGACCCAGACACCCATGATCGGTCGGGCTCTATGATAGGCAACAACTCATGTTTCAGTAGTTTTGAAATTACTCAGGTTTCACACCTTAATCACTAAAAATAATATAAATGATTAAACCATATGATTTCATCTGATGCACAAAGCATCATGGGGAAGGTATATTTTTGTTTGTCAAAGATATGATTCCTGTTTGTATTTCTATGTGCCATTTCATATCATTGCCCTACTTAGAATAAAATATATTAGTAGTTTCCACTTCTGCCTATATTTCAGTATGTACTGATTATTTAAAAATAGGACTTGTAGACCTTTGTGGTGGCATTGAATATGAAACTCCACTGACTTCTGAATCTTTGAGATTCACTGTAATCAGTTACATATATCATAAATATAGAATATTTATTTTTGTTCTTACAATCAGTGTTTCTCTTTCTCAAGTAGAGGACTAAGCATATACTGTTTATTTGTAAATGTTCTTGCCCTCACTTCCTGGAACTCAATAAACACCACGTAAATGTTGGTGACTGTCTGGATTGCCTCCTCTTTGTACCAGCGGTGTTCAGTTGCGTAGTAATCAAAGAGCCGGTGGAAATTATAGTTGGGTCTTGTGGTTTATCCGCTTGTGAGTCCTTTTGAACATGGATGTTGGATTTCAAATCCTTCATTAACATGACATTAGCTTAAAACATTTATAAATGGCAGGCATTCACAAGTACACACTCACTGAATATGAAACAGTTGTCTCAGTTTATTGCTTCGAAATCTTTAGGCAGTTTATACAGTCATCAGATAAACCTTTTCTAAAGGGACAAACTCTGGCCTTAATGTCAACTTGATCCAATGCTATAACAGCAACCAGCAAAGATATAAAGTTAATAGAAGTCTTAAACTACATTATTATTGCATCTTTTGATTTTATCACTAGCCTTGTTGTACCTCGGTGGCTCCTATAAAGTATCAACACTGTCTATGCTTGGTATTTCACAAATATCTGCCTTAAATATGATAAGCCCATTGCTGACTAATGGTAGGACAGTATACTGGCTAGTTGGGATTGAACATTTGGCGGTAAAGTCTGGATGTTTAAAGTGACCATGATGGATACGATGACTGAAACAACAGGCGTATATAAACCATTACAACACAATGTAGCGTCAGTAACAACAAATGAATCGTGTTTTAATATGAACTCTGTTGATTTAGGGTTACTAATCACAGGACATTAACACATATGGCAGTTTTTCAGGACCAGATACAGACCAGTGACGAATTACAGGAACAACTAACAGTTCTACGAAGTTGCTGGGCTATCACACACCCTGGCATTGACTACACATTTCTGGAACTGTACTGAGGGAGGAGGGGTGCTGTGAGCTCAAAGTCCCCCATCTGTGTTTAATTAGGTTGAGTGACTGCATATAGCATAGCATTTGATTTAGAACATTTTCATACTCATCAAACCAGTCAGTAAAGCATCGTGCCCTGTGGATGGGACGTCGTCATCCTGGAAAAGACCATGCCTATCCGGCTAGAAATTATTATAAACCATGGCAGCACAATCCCCCAAAAGAATAACAGCACCACCGGTTTTACCTTTAATTTGTCACCAGCCTGTATTAAGACCTGCATGTCCACAGGTGTCATTTGTCCGACGTGTAACGGCACAGAAAGGCTACTGAAGGCACTCTGGATAACAGTGCATAGGACACAAATACTAATAATAATACTTATATATATATATATATATATATATATATATATATATTTATATACAAACACACAAAATTTATCTACATAATATTGATTACATTCAATAGGCCAGATTAAATCTGATGTAGAGGTAAACAGTTACTGTATAAAAGTTGTGGCACACAGCCACTTCTACACTACATTTCTGGATGATTAAGGCAGTTTTTCCACTGGTTTTAAAAAAAGACAATCATAAACATTGGAAGTGCACAGGGGTTCATGAATACAAGATGTAAGGAAAAAAAAAACATGTATGTTCACCATAAATACTAAAAAAAAGATAATGCCTTTCAAAAAATACAGGTTCAAAAACCATTTGCTCCATTTCTGTGTTGTAAGGCCTCTGCTGATGTACAGGAGTGTACTCAAAAAGCACCCTAAGTCTTATCACACAGTGAAGGACAAAGTCTCTTGAGGTTTTTGCGATCACAGTGACTCTACATCATCTGCATATTCTGGAGTGTGTTAATCACCTCTATGTCTGACCTAACAATATAATAAATTAGAAGAGTCAAATGCTACTCATAGTACACTCTGTAGTCAACATATTAGCAAACAGATCGCCAACTGAATGAATACCTGGCATTCTTCTATTCCATTCATGTTTGCTGGAAAAAGGAAACGGCAAACAATATTTTAGAACATACATGGGTAGCTGTCAAAATGTCAAAACACATAGTTTAACACATAGTATATTCCAAAAACTTTATCACTATTAACAAGATAGAGAGAAATGTAAATGTTATATCATTGAGAACGATTACCTACTTAATGATCTGCCTACACCGGATAAAGTGGACCTGTGGTTTCTTCAATAGGCTCTAAATGATGAGCAGGAAGGTTTTCATGAGTTATAAAGTCATGCCATAAAAAATGTATCCATGACAAATTCAGCACAAATCTCATTTCTATGGATATATTCGCTTGCATCTTGATTGCATTTAGTTATGCATTATACACACAATCGACTTTTGTATTAAACTGTTTATTTCTTACCACTTAAAGTCCTTTTGGACCTGCATTGATGTACTAGAACTCCTATGAGCAAGGCTCCGAAAACAACCACCGCCGCCAGCACCGAGAAACTGGTAATGGCTGCTACCCTCCAGGAATCATGAGGCTTGACTGGGGGACCTGTTAACCACAGGACAATATTATTCCACAAGTTTTGGATCTTTGTTCAGAAAATAACAGCAATAAACAAAGCACTCTTGATGTTAGTATATCTTGATTTGAGTCACCACTACCCCAATCCACCTCTAATGCATTCATCTGAAGTACAGTGAAATGATTTCTAATATTCTGTATGCTGTAAACAATTCTGCTTAAAGTACTCTACTACTGTATATCATCAATGATAGAGTGCACTGTCAGATATTACGGCAGAAAGCTAAAAAAGAAAAACTTCAATTTGGTACATGCTTAAGAATCCAGCTAATATCAATGAATCATGAATGTGTTTTGTTTAATTATTAACTGTACAACTCACATATGGTACATCCTGGGGTTTTGGGGAACTGTATACATGTAGTGCAAGGCACACAGCTACCAATGTCATTATTAAAGAACTCTGATTTCACACAGGAGACACCTGCATATAAAAAAATAGAAAGGTTTAGATATTTGGGTGCAATAAATAATTGTGACTAGATGAAATATAAGAGTCAAACTGTAATCCAAGAAATTCAGAGACCTGTGTTTTGGTTCTAATTCATATGAAATGAGCTGGGAAATTCCGTTCAAGTGATGTGGTGCACTTGAGGGGAAACTCTATTACTCACTCTTCGAGTGTGCAAGCAGCGATTTGTCTGCATGAACATTTGACCAGACTATGATGCAGCTCCTGCGTGCTTACACAGGAACATAACAGGCACTGGGAGAAGTGACTTCATGAGAATCAGATCACAGTCACCACCACCGACAAATCTCACCCCGAATACTCTCTTCTGACGCAAACTTTCAACAAACCTAAAAGTGTGTGGTTAGACATGTACCACAGAATTCACCATAATAAAATGAAAAGGTCTTTGTCACAGGTAACATTCTACAGTAGAGTTTCACAGTGTGGTATAGGGGAAAGAACAACAGGACATGATAGATAGTCAGATAGATGTATAGACAGACAGACAGACAGATAGATAGATAGATATGATAGATAGACAGATATAATACTCTATAAGAGAGATATAAAACAAAGGATAAGTCAACCTGGGATTTCCTGTAAATTCGGATTGCTATAATGCAGCACTTAGTGAGGTTTATATCAAAGAGATGATTTTGCTGATAAACACCTACGCTGACTTTGTCTAGGCTTTTTAGGGTGTTGCATTTACACATGCACACTTCCACTGATGTAACAATGGGTAAAAGATTTACATGTGGGTGGTGAAGTGGTTAGCGAGAAGGTCCTGGGTGCGAGTCCCTGGCTCGGGACATTCTGTATGAATTTGCATGTTCTTCCTCAAGTTAAGTGGGTTTCCTCCAAGTACTCTGGTTTCCTCCCACAATCAAAAGACCGGCTGTTCCAAATCATCCCTAGGTGCGAGCGTTCGTGTGTGTGTGTTGGCCCTGTTCAGTTTGTACCCCACCTTCGCCCGGATTTGGCTGAGAAAGGCTCCGGCCTCCCCGTGACCCCAGTAGGATTAATGAATGAGTGATGAAATATGATTTCTTTTTCCCTCCCTACATTGTCACAACACGTTCACGAACAAACAGGAGAGAGCTAATAAAGTCTATCCTGAGGTATGTGGAGAATAAACATCTTCCCAGGCAGCAGACTGTCTAAAGACCTTCTCCCTCACAGTTACTGTCCTGCTCCACCCTACAAACTGTTCCAAGACTCTGCAAACTACACAGAGTCGCTCTAATGGCGAAGGGGCGGAGGCTGTATCCCAAGCCTCTCCCCATTCCCTACACAAGTGCACTTCGTCCAGGACCAAGTAGCGCGTCCTGAGCGCTGCAACAGTGCACTAGGTGTGGGATATGGAGGCATTCTGGGATGCGGAGTGCGCGCGCAGGGACATCAGCTCATGCTGCGTGACGGAATGAAATAAGAGCATCGGAATGCGGAACCGGTGGGAACTCCAGCTGCTAAAGGAAACGAGTCCATACGAACAGGAACTTTACGAGCCATGTTCTTCCACTGAGAACACCGCCTTTCACTCAGCACCGTCTCACAACTCTAACATGCATCTTAACGACCCCTTTTCTCCAAACACCCTGATAAACAAACACAACCCCCCCCCACACACACACACGACCCGAACATCAAACAGCCAATCAAGTCATTAAGACAAAAAGGATATTCTTACTTTTTTCTGCGTTTGTTCCACTTAAATGGGCTCCAAACACGAGAACCAGGCAGAGAGAACGGAACACAGTGTTGGTATCCATTGAGCTTCGTCCAGTGAACTTGTCAGTGTGTGTGTGTGTGTGTGTGTGTGTGTGTGAGGGCGGTGGAGGATGGTGTGGTGGTGTGTTAGCACAGACTGCCGCGCGCATGTGAATCAGTCATGGCGAGTGTGGGCCTTGTTTTAAGCGCGCCCACACCCACGCGCTGGCTACAGCTCCTATGACTCATTTCCTCTTTGCTGCACTCACACTGACTTCGTATACAGCGAAACAGCTTTTCTGGAGAACAGCTTACAGTGAGACTGCACCAGGACATCCCGTTACTGAGGCTGAGGCTACACTTCACCACAGATTTACACCAAACTTCATCTTAGTGATAATTCACTGGGAATAACCCGGAGCGGCGCTTTAGCAACACTTTACTGTATGTTACACGTTCAATGAACTCTGAAATCAGAGTTTGTAAGATGTAGAAGGACAAGGTGTATTTTTTTTTTAGAAAGACATTAAAAAGACCCCAACCTTTTTATTTTTTTTAAATATATAAAGTATGTGGAGCCCTGTGGGCCCGTGTAAAGTCACCACACCCAGTGACGCCACGCGCTGTAGCCGAGCCAAGCACAGAGCAGTCCGACAAACAGCCCTGTCTCACAGCCCTGGGGTGGGATTATTACCATCACTAGGAAAAACACACACGTTTCCAGGCAACACAGACGTAACAAAATGAAAAAAAGGTGGAAAAGTTTTTTTTTCATCCAACACAATGAGGAAAGTCTGAACTCCAAACCTACAGCATCCATTTACTTCAACTATTTTAGTACAGCAGTTCATGATGATGATGATGATCATCATCATGCATATAACTGCACATTTACATTATAAAGGTCTTTAAACCGTAAAGCTTGATCATATCAGCATTTCATATTCAAATCAAAGCCATTTTAGGACTGAGTAGTATTTGCATTTACTCCATGTACACACAGCCATGCATGAAGCTGATTCCAACCAAAGCAACATTACATCTGTATGTACAAACATGCTCGTAATGATAATATAGGTTAAGAAATGATGTCCAACAGGATATTAAACACAAGAACAATGACGAATTGTGCCTTGAGCTTGCTTTGCGACCCAAAAGATCCCCTGACACTGAAGATATTAGGCTATAACCATTCCCAGTTGTATGGATTTAGTATTCATCAGTACAAGCCAAATGGCAACATCAGATCAGATGTCTGTAATAACTTAGCTTAGAGGTCTTTTAACATACACTGTAGGTCATCAGTCAACTCCTCAGGGAGTTCTCTGCATAAGCCTGTGCATGCAAACTAGTCTTATTCTTTTAAGACCTAAATGAGGACAGAGGGAAACTCCACCTCAGTTGGGTCCTTGGGGACTGTGATGATAAAAACACATTAGTGAAACTTGTATAACTAAAGACAGGCTACAAAGTCTGTTGATGTTTGCTCCCCAAATTCAGTTAGGTAGTACTGATATACACACAGCTGTTATCGCCAGGATTAACCAATGACCTGCAGAATTTATAAACTAACCTTAGCAATTCCCTTTACGCCAGTCTAAGCTCACCGTTTTAGCTCCCATCACTGGAGGAGCCTGTGAGCTTCTGGTGTTTTTTCTGGAAACTTGTTGGTGTCACTGGAGTAGAGGTATCTGAGCTGTACGACTGGCTCAGTCTGCTCTGGATTAAGACGTTTAAAGTTCTCAGTCAGAAACCACAGAGCAGCACATTACATCACAAAATTGAGTCTTGGATTTACTGTACTCTGTAAATTAACTGAACACATGACTACCAAAAGAGAAAACTCTGTTACAATGTCTGCAAAAACTTCACACAAGTCACAGGTCATACAATAAAATTGTAATTGAGACAACAATGATGTAAATGTACTGTGTTCCAAGTAGCACTCATAAAGCAAATGCATGTGTACAAAAAAATAACTTAGAGAACACTTTAAGGACTATTAAGCAAGTGGAAATACAACCTATATATGCTTAAGCATGGTAGCTATAAACAAGCATTTGCTGTGAACTATTAGCTGTAATAGTCACACTATCGCCCCACTCGATCTGCAGATTCACGGTTTATTCGGTCACTAGCACTGACTACTCACAGATCTAATGGAAGGAGCGCTTTGAGCAAAATTTTAATGCCTCATCTGCACTTTTTTGCTCTTAAATCCACTTTCCCTTCGTTTTACTGTTCATCGAGTTAATGATCTCAACTTGGGCTTAAGTGATGTAAATGCGATGGAAGTCATTGGCTCCAAATGCGGCATTACACTTGGGACATTTTCTCTGCCGAGTGTCATAGCGAGTCTTCAAGCACTCGTAGCAGAAGACATGGAAACACTTTGTAAGCACAGTCTCCTTATCCCGGGTGTTACAACAGGGGCAGCGCAGCTTCGCCTGAGCACAAACAATTTCGAGTCAGTAACAATAGAGTGTCAAAACAAGTAGTAATAATCAAAAATAAGCATAATCCATTTTTAGGTGAACAAATACTATTGAGCATCTGATCTGTGTAGCAATTCCTTTTTTTTGTACCTTATACTGATTAATTTCTTCTTGTAGGATCTCATCTGCATCAGTATACATCTCCACCTTCTTCTGTTTCTCCAGCTTTCGGCGGAGTCTTGACAAGTCCTCCTAAAAACACACACAATGGAAGTTGCATAAAAGCCATTCTTGTACATTTCTGTATTTCTTGTTGTGTGTTATGTGGTTCACTTGTACCTGTGCACGTTTTAGGTTACCGCTCTCCCTTTCACGTGCACTGCGGTTTTCCAATACTGCAGCCTGGATCTCCCTCAGCTTCGCTTGAGTGTGCTCCAGCTGCACCTTCAGGTCCTCAGCCAGCTGAGCTGCTTCCACAGCCTGAGCACGAGAGAAAGTGTTACAACACAAGCTGCACTGGAACTTGTACCCTTCTACAGCACACTCCAACAAAGCAAAGGTCTCATATAGCCGGATGATACGTGAGAACCGTGGCTGGATTTTGGGGGTGGACTCTCAAAAATACAAAAAGGGAAGGAAATATGAGCACACGCATTGCATGAGTCGCAGCCATCATGTCTACTGGCAGTAACTGTGATGCTGATCACTGTTCCATGTACATTTTTACTTCCAGTATACCTTGCGGACGCCTTCACGGGAGCAACAGTTCAACTGCTCCGGCACTTGACACACTGTTTTTCAATACAACAAAACTTTCAGTCACTGTAAGTGCGGGAAACATTTTTGAGATAATGCCAGCTGACTCACGCAAGGCAACAAATAAAAATAAAATAAAATCGCATACTGTCGTCAACAGTGAAGTGATTTCAGCTATGTGAGACCGAGGCTTAACAATGATTTCAAGAGATCAGGGAAAAGCCGCACATCTGAAATGAACTTCTTACCTTACGCTTATTAAGTTCTAGAGCTTGCGTTCGAAGTGCTAACTCCTTCTCCAGTGTAGCCAGTGAGCTCTGCAGGATGCCCTCCTTTTCCTCCAGCTTTTGCACAACCAGCAACTGAGCGTCAACCTTGGAGGAACACGACAGAACCTCACTTACTTTCACACTGCTGACGCAGAGGTTTATACAGCTGCAGCACAGACACTGTGCTAAGTGTTCTGCATACCTGGGTTTTGAAGGCGAGCACCTGATCAGCCAGTTCTTCTTTTTCCTCTCTTAACAGTTTGTAGATCTGGTTGGATTTGATCCTCTCACTCATCAATTTGAAATTGGCGTCATCTTTCTCACGCAGCTGCTGCAACAAACGACTGTTCTGTTCCTGCATGTCCTCAAAAGCTTGACCCGTCACATCCATCTCACTGAGCAATGCTTCCTCTTCCTGAGCAGAGCAACATGCACATAATTTCAGCATGACTGAAACCATGAGTAAATGAATACTGACTCAAACGGAGAGAAAAAAAACAGTACAAAGATAGAAAGGATAGCAGAACTAAACATACCTGTTTAGTGGCAGCGAGCTTCTTTTGCAGATGTTCAATGGTTTCCTCTGCCACTCGAAGCTTCCTGAGAGCATCTTCATCAGCCAGCTTTTTACTCTCCTTCCTCTCTCTCTCCTCCAACTCTCGCACCCGCTGCTTCAACTCATCCACCTGCATGAGAAACACAACACTTCCTGAACGTATGTGGTGCCTGCATTGGTATGGTTTATATGCACAGATAAAGGAGGACATTGGAATTTGATAGCCACACAGACCTCTGCTTTTGATTTCCGCTCAGCTGCCATGAGCTGCACCTTGTCTCTTTGTTCTTTTGGCGCAGATTTATACATGTCTAGGAGCAGCTTCATCTCCTTCTGAGACTCCTGTGCTTTCCTGACAGACACACACACACAGTAATTAATTTTACACAGGTAATCACTGTGCATCCTTAAGAGACCATGCATATTTGAGAATAATAGAATAATATTAATCAATCATGCCTTCCTGAACCTACGAGACAGGGGGTCTCCTTTCAGTTTATGAAGATATTTTGCAGTCAAAGGGTTAATAATATTCTAATTAAATTATTTTAAATGTGGATGTAACTGCTACTACTATTAATACTACTACTAATACAAAATCTGAATTATATTAATCTTATTTTAATATTTATATTACATATTACATGACCCCATGCTAGTACTGTCTTCTGTTTACATGAAGGCATCAATTCTGACGTAACCTAGCAATGTAAACATCTTAAATTCTACAGCCTTATCTGGAACTTCAGAGGACAGATTTCTGGGTCGATAGCAAAATGACCACAAAGGAATGTAGAAGTAAGACAATGAGAATCGTTAGAGAAATATTTATGATGTTTTCTCTGTTAATTCATTCAAGAAAAAAATGCAAATCACATTTTAAGTTATTTTTCTGCTGTGGGAAAAAACAATAGCTCTTGCTAAAAGGAATCCACGAATACAAGCACTTATTGTAGCAATACATATCACAGAAATTCCTGAAAAGAAGCTGTGACTATACTCCATTACAGATGCATTAGAGCCATGTCTTAGGGTAATAACTCAAAAGGGTGACAGTTTCCTTGACAATAAGTCAACAATGCTGTGACTAGTTTAATAACAATGGACAAGTCCATAATGACATCGAAGACTTCTGAGCATGCCCAAAGTACACATGAATATAAGTCACTCTCTGAAACTGGTACCATAAAGTGTTACATTGGGGTGAAAAATTCACAATCCCCAAATTTCATTGTAGTCCTGCTTAATTCCCTCGATACTGACCATAAATTCATGAATCACTTACAAAGACAGTGAGAGAACAACTTCATGCACATAGATGCACTTTTATTAATAACAAACAGAAATAACTCTGTATGGACACGAAATTCATCTTCGAATTCATTCACGAATGGACACGAAATTAATACCATTTGTTTTTGTTGAAAAAATTAAATGCTGCTTGACTACATGGGAAATAAATACTCTTCAGGAGGAACTCAATTGTAGAGTAAACATCATAACATGGAACCTCACCCCTCACAGGAAAAATGGGTCTGTTCTGTAAGTAAGTGGCATTGACACCACTGGTTACGCACAGGACCGTCAAATGATGTGCGATTCTCAGTCAACAAATTAAGAAAGACATAGGAATTTCTCATGGGATATAAAGGTCACAATTTTTGTCCACACATTCATCATCCAATAATAGGTCAAAATGTCAATTATTAAATTTGACCCATTTTCAGAGAATGACCCATACATACATATACATATATACACAGGTTTGTGGATGTATCATAACTAAAATGAGATTGAAGCATACTTGAGCTCTGTGCGGAGCATCTTCAGTGTATCTGAATCTTTTCTCTTCAGCTCCTCACTGCGCTGCCTTTCCCGTTCTCTCTCTCTCTCCCTCTCCCTCTCTGCCTCTCTTTCGCGTTCCCGGGCTCTCTGCCTCTCCAGCTCTCTCCTCCTCTCCTCCTCCTCATCTTGGTCATCCTCTTCCTCCTTTTTCACATCCAGTCCTCCATCATTCACGCTTTCCTCCAAAGTTAGCATACTGCTATTGTCTCCACTCTGGCACTTTATCTGAGTAAGAGAAATGTGGTTATTACTACCGTATACTATACTGTCAAATGTACCAAACATCTGATCATCACACCCATACATGCTTTTTAAATATTCAGTTCCAAAGCATAGGGCAGTAATATAGAGTTGGTCCCCCATTTTGCTTCTAAAAAAGCCTTCAATCTTATAGAAATTATTTCTACTAGAGGAGCAATATGACAATGGGGATCTGTACCCATCATTCCGATACATCCAAAAGGAGTTCACTGAGGGTGAGGGCACCTCTCGTGTTCTTCCACTGCGACCATGAAAAACCAAACTTCAAAGACATTCTAAACAATCGTGTGCATTAGCTTTGTGGCAGCAGTTTGGGGAGGACCCAAATATGGGTGTAACGGTCAGGAGTCCACATACTTATGACCAAAAGTGTATTTCATTTGCAAGGTAAAAAAGAAGACGTGGATGTTGGATGTCAGTTAGTTTTAGACAAATTGAATAATCACAATTTTAAAATTCAAAATTCTTTGAATTTGGGCTACCGAGTGGCACATTGATAAGGTGCGTGACTATCAACCAGGAGATCGCAAGTTCGAATCCAGGTTGATGCCGCAGGTTTTCCCCCTTCCTGATTTATTAATCTTTTTACATGTTTCTCACACTTAAATGTTTCAGATCATCAAACAAATTTGAATATTAGTTAAAGACAACACAAGTAAACACAAAATGCAGTTTTTAAATGAAGGTTTTTATTATTAAGGGAGAAAAAAAAATCCTAACCTACATGGCCCTGTGTGAAAAAGTGATTGCCCTCCTGTTAAAACATAACTGTGGTTTATCACTCCTGAGTTTCTCTGGCCACACCCAGGCCCGATTACTGCCACACCTGTTCTCAATCAAGAAATCACTTAAATAGGACCTGCCTGACAAAGTGAAGTAGACCAAAAGATCCTCAAATGCTAGACATCATGCCGAGATCCAAAGAAATTCAGGAACAAATGAGAAAGAAAGTAATTGAGATCTATCAGTCTGGAAAAGGTTATAAAGCCATTCCTAAAGCTTTGGAACTCCAGCAAACCACGGTGAGAGCCATTATCCACAAATGATGGTAACATGGAACAGTGGTGAACCTTCCCAGGAGTGGCCGGCCGACCAAAATTACCCCAAGTGCACAGCGCCGACTCATTCAAGAGGTCACAAAAGACCCCACAACAACATCCAAAGAACTCACTTACCTCAGTTAAGGTTAGTGTTCATGACTCCACCATAAGAAAGTGACTGTGCATAAATGGCCTGCATGGCAGAGTTCCAAGACAAAGACCACTGCTAAGCAAAAAGAACATTAAGGCTCATCTCAATTTTGCAAGAAAACATCTTGATGATCTTTAAGACTTTTGGGAAAATACTCTGTGGACTGACGAGTCAAAAGTTTAACTTTTTGGAAGGTGTGTATCCCAATACATCTGGTGTAAAAGTAACACTGCATTTCAGAAAAAGTACATCATACCAACAGTAAAATATGGTGGCGGTAGTGTGATGGTCTGGGGCGGCTTTGCTGCTTCAGGACCTACAAGATTTGCTGTGATAAATGGAACCATGAATTCAGCTGTCTACCAAAAAATCCTGAAGGAGAATGTCCAGTCGTCTGTTCGTGACCTCAAGCTGAAACGAACTTGGGTTCGTTTCAGCTTGAGGTCACAAAGTCAAGTTCGTTTCAGCTTGAGGTCACGAACAGATGAAACGAACTTGGGTTCTGCAGCAGGACAATAATCCAAAACACACCAGCATGTCCACCTCTGAATGGCTGAAGAAAAACAAAATGAAGACTTTGGAGTGGCCTAGACAAAGTCCTGACCTGAATCCTACTGAGATGCTGTGGCATGACCTTAAAAAGGCGGTTCATGCTCGAAAACCTTCCAATGGGGATGAATTACAACAATTCTGCAAAAATTCATGCACAGCGCTGTAAAAGACTCATTGCAAGTTATCGCAAACTCTTGATTGCAGTTGTTGCTGCTAAGAGTGGCCCAACCAGTTATTAGGTTTAAGGGCATTCACTTTTTCACACAGGGCCATGTAGGTTTGGATTTTTTTTCTACCTTAATAATAAAAACCTTCATTTAAAAACTGCATTTTGTGTTTGTGTTGTTCTTTGACTGATATTTACATTTGTTTTATGATCTGAAACATTTAAGTGTGACAAACATGCAAAAAAAAAAAAAAGAAATCAGGAAGGAGGCAAACACTTTATATACACTCACACCAGTGTATATAAGTGTAGATGATTTTGTAGTTATAAGTGATTTTGTACATATGTAGATGATTTTTGTATAATTTAGATGATTTTGTATAATTGTAGATTTTTTTTTGCAATAATCACAGGTGATTTTTTAAACCATTATCACTCTGTAGATGTACATGATTTTTATTTGTTCTTTTTTTTCCAATTTATTCTAAAATATCAACAAAAAATAATTATATATCTGTAAAAATCTCATAAGATGTAAAGGATGTATGAACCCAACCTTGTTGATCTCTGTCTGGGTCTCACGTAACTTCCTCTTGTATCTCTGCACATCCCCTTTGAGCTGGTGGTTATGGTTTTGAAGACTGCTGATTAAGTGTCTCATTTCTCTGTTTATCGGTCCTAGAGAGCAACAGCCAATAAAGAATGAGGGAAAAAAATTACGTTGACAATGAGGTAATGATTACGGTATCTGATGCTCAAGATGTACTGAACTACTAAAATAATTAACACTCATGATAACATGATGTAGCACCTCCCACATACTTTTCCTCTTCCTCCGCAATTACAGGAAAGCAAAAGAGCCTAAGAAATTCACTACTTTAGAATTTAAACCAATACAGCATATCAAATTAAAAAAGTCCCTACCCGCTTGCTCATTGGCTGCAAGATTCTGTTCAAACTCAATCCGTAGCATCTCATATTCTTTGCGCACTTGTGCTAGCGTATCTTCTAACTGGATGACTTCAGTTCGCAACTTCTTCTGAAGAGACAGCTCATCACTCTATAAGAGCAAAGATTATGAGTCACAACAAACAAATGAAGCTTTTTTCAAAAGCATACATAAGAATTGGGATATAGGATTAAGCATACAGAGATTTGGTACTGGATCAGTGTCTGGTTGTAATTGCCGTATTTTGTAGTACACACATGGTGAAAAAAAAGACACAATTTAACTTAAAAACAAGTCAATATTATGTTTCTCATGTTTCACTTGACTTGCCAACATTGGTTTACATGGAATTTGATCAGTTCTGAAGAATGGTATGAACATAGTTCCCTCTATATACTGGTAAACATACACTTTATTTCCATGACATTTTGAAAAGAAATGTATGCATCTATGA
>JAOUQZ010000051.1:14433534-14451005 GCA_028564935.1 Neosilurus hyrtlii
ACCAAAAAATGAAAAATCACAAAAACAAGGTTGCCCGACCGGGCACTAAGGCTCCAGAAGATTTTTCAAGCCCTGTGATTGCTACATAATGTTGCAGAGCCTGGACCAGACCTACTGACGCAACAAAGCCATGGTGACTTCGCTCAAAGCATGCCTGAAAAATATTATAGTGCACAACTTTTTTTTTTTTTGCCCAGACAGCGTATATATACAAAAACTCAAATGAGTTTAATGAGATGACCTAATGGTGCACATGACCCCTGACACCTTGAACCATACATCCACAAAAACCTCAAATTAGTTTGCTTTTTCTTATGCTCCTATGTAAAGGGTAAAGTCTGTTGGGCCTTTACACCCGAGCCTAGTTGCTCATTAGAGCCAGCACTTATCCTAGTTTCTGTGGAGTGAAGCGGCTTAGGATGGATGAAATGCCAGTCCTGCTGGTGGACAGAGGCAGACCTGTAATTAAGACCTTGACCAAGGGTAATAACACAGTGGGGGTCTAACCAGGATTTGAACCCATGACCTGTCAATCATGAGCCCAGCACCCTAACCACTACACCACCAGCCGCAAACAGTTCCTATGTAGTATATACTAAAACATTTATTTACCTCAGGCTCAGTGGATATTAATGAATATTTCTCTTGACGTTCCGTCTCTATTCAGTGATATCTTCTGCAAATATTTCTTAGATAATCTTGTTATAAATGTACGATTTTGCCCAGGTCATGCACATTTTAGACAGTCCTTATTATTATAACAAACATAAAGGACTGCAAAAAGTCCATGAGCTGTAATTCTGGGCTTCAGTGAGCTTTATCAGAAGTAGATATAAAAATATATTTAATAGTGCCTGGTTCTTTTTCCACTTCTGGGTAAAAAAAAAACAGATTTTGTTCTTTTTGTGTGTTTATTTCTTCAAAGATAGAAAAAAGAATCTTGAATGTGCAGTAAGGGTCCAAATCAAAATCCAACGTAAGCACAATGCATTTAAACCTGTTACGTTCCCTAAACCCTACAGGTACAGAGACCGAACAAGAGTAAATAGACACCCAAAATTTCAGAATGAACATTTGCTGGTTGAAGAAGAGGCTTGCATCTTGCTGCTCGGCCATAATAGCACAATTTGTTGAAGATGGTGCGTAATAGTTTTTGAGCTGGTTTGGATGTCTTCTGCAATGTCTGCAGCCATGGAACAGGGATTTTTCTCCTCTGCTCTTTTCACCGTTGACAGAGGAATATTCAAATTTACAGCTATCTGTCGCTGGCTGATGCCGCCCTCTGACTGACCCACAATTCGACCTCTCTGAAAATCTGACAATTTAATGACTTAAATTTAATGAACACCAGTCAGACTGCTGTATAAATTGCATCAAGTTGTGCTAAAGTTATGCAAGCATGCCTCGCACTCCAGGAGCTCAAGAATCGTCAGATCTTCAGAGAGATCGAATTGTGGGTCAGTCAGAGGGTGGCACAAGCCAGCGACAAATAGGCAACAATTTGAATATTCCTCTGTCCGGTCTCTGTAAATGTTTCAGATTATAAGCAGGCACAGGCCATAACATTTAATGTAAAACAAAATGAACCCACTATTGGGCTGTATAATGAGTACCTCCAGTGACATTTTGTGGTGTCGTCCTTGCAGAGAGGAGGCAAGATCTTGTAGTTTACTGTTCTCCTCGAGTAGACTGCGATGTGTGGCAATGATCTCTCGTTGAGTGTCATCTGCACAAACTGATAAAGGAAAATTTATACACACCATAAGTAAGCTACTCCTTTAATAAATAGAGCTCAGTTCAGATGAACGAGTTATGAAGATAACGGTACAAATATTTATCTGTAGGACAAAGTAAAATAAATAAAACGTAAATAAATTTTTGCTTAAATTTGTATAGTTACCAACAGATCTAAATGTGTGTAGGAAGCACAGCTAGGTTTAAAATAGACATACAGGTGAGCAGTAGGGTGCCTGCACAGCTTTAATTTGTTCAAGCTCTGTTTCTGCTAATCAACTGAATCACCATCCTGAGTATGACGCTGATGAAAGCTCAGTTTTATTCTGCATACAATTTGTGTGTGTTATTAACCTATATACAACTTCCTCTGTGCAATAATTATTAGAAATACACTTCACTACTTACTCTTTTATAGTAAATCCTATATAGCTATATCAAATGATTCCTTAGAATCGTTTTACAGGTGTGTGTGTGAGGGGGGGGGGGGGTGTCTGGGGATTCATTGTTTATAAATTAATTGAAACTTGTTACCTGCTGCTTGAGTGCGGACACACAGATCTTCAATGCTGCTGTGCAGGCGGTCAAAAATGCAAACTATGCAGGCCACTGCAGCTTTACTAAACTGCATCCTGTCCTGTAGCTGAAGGCTGAGCTCCTCTTCACTGCTGTTATACAGAGTAGCGAGGAAAGCCTTTGCACTTTCACGCAGTGGGGGAGGTGGAGGAGGGGCTACAGACAGCAAACAGTGCAAATAATGTATTATGCATTTAAAAGCAAAAAACAAAAAAAAAATAGAATTTTCTGATTAATATGAACCCTTATTATATCAAGGCAACAACAACAAAAGTAACAAAATACACAACACGCCCAGCTTTACTTGCTGTAACATGACACTTAAAAAAAAAGAAATCATCCTATCCAACATTTTTTAAAGAATCTTTAAAAAAATTCCTGAATCTAGATTTTTATCCAGATCATCTCCAAAAACTAAAGGAGTCTTTCTTGTCTAAAGCCTCAACCTCTGGTGGAAATTTCATGAGAATTCCCACATAACTGCCTAAATATTCTAACACACTCATAAACCAACAAACACACCGAAGTTAAAACATACCCTCCTTAGCGGAGGACACATTAATAAAAAAAGTGTGTTTACCAGCAATTCCATCCACTACTGGCACTTCAGGAAGTTTCTCCGCTGCACCAGACTGCTCGTCCTGCTGCTCCTTATTCTTCTCATGCAATTGAAGTTCTGCAGCTTGTTGCTGCTGCTGTTCATCCTCATCTGCTGGAGGTGGAGGTTGAGGAACACCATCTTCTCCCTCCAGTGGAGTTGGCAGAGCAGCTGGAATATCAGGTGCAGGCAAGGGAGTAATTGAAGAATCAGGGGCAGAAGAAGCGACTGGAGGGCTAACAGGGGTCTGTGCAGGCACTGGACCAGCCTTAGGTTCAAGTCGCTGCAGTAACTCTTGAACATTTTCATCCAGCTGTGTAAACAAAAGTGGTGACTGGGTTTATTTCACGCTTTCAACAGAGCGGTTTTTACAACCAACACATGAACCTGTCTGACTATCTGGTACTGCTGGTGCCTTTACGAAATGAATGAACACACTCAAATACTAAAGGTTAAGATGCAAAGATTGAGCAGACAGTGATCAGACACAGCAGTTTTCAATGTGGCTGGTGATTGGATGATCAGGCTGAGTACTGCTGGTTTTATGACATGATTTTGCCTGTTTATCATAACTGCATTCATCTACACACCACACCCCCTCCATCCCCCTACCAGCACGGTGCACGTCCTCAGTCTAATAACATACATGGCAGAAATGTGTGTGCTGGTGTTGTTGCTTTTTGTGCATATTTACTGTTTTTTCCTTCTTGTGAAAGGTAGGTCTACCAGACAACACTGTGATTCAATACACATCCCACGTCAGTACACTCGGAGAACTGCCACCAACTTGGCTACTATGTACTGTACATGTATAAATCCTTCGAAAATGATGGTCTCTATTTACTTTTGAGATGCCACTGTACATGAACACACAGAGTCACATACACCTAAACACTCTGTGAGCCGAAGCAGATAAACTGAACCCTGTTCCTATACTGGATGTACTGGTGTAGTACCTGAGTCCAGTAGCGGTTGACAATGAGAAGTGTCGCGTCATCAGTCGCCTGTCTTTTTTCCAGCTTCTCAATTTTTTCTCTCAGTTCATCTTCCAAAGCTTGCCGCTGCTCAAGGCGCTCGGACAGCTTCTTGTTCTTAAACTGAATGACCTTCATGTCCATTTCCTCCTGCAAAAACACAGCATCGTTTCAGTCTGCATCAGTTCTGAGCTTGATAACGATGAAGACGATTAAAGCAATGATCTCAAGGATGATTACGTGTAGCGTTACTCACAGTAGAAGAAACCCCTCCTATGCGAATAGGTTCAATAAGCGTGGTGGTGGTTTTCTCCTCTTTCTTCGTTTTCTTTTCAAGTGGCCCCGGAGGACTGTCCCCTCCATAGGCTCGCTTACCTCCGGTGCCAGACATGCTTTCCTGATCTGGAACAAAAAAACAAACATAAACTGTATCAGATGAGAACACATTTACTACAAATTTAGGATTATGTTACCTTAAGGGTGTAGCGACCAGAAACTCATTCAGGTGCATTGCTTTTATACTGACATTTCTGTTCCTAAAACTTTTCCTGGTTAATAAAGCAACTCTGTAGAGTATCAGTAGCTTCTGCACTGTCACTATGTAAAGTTTCTCAACATCTGATCCTCAGTCCTGTGAATACTAACCAGAGGGATACGATTCCGTCGAAACAGATAAAAACCAAAGAAATAATACTTGGTTGACTGATTTAACATTAATAATGCGTGTATATAACCCGTTGCTTATAATTTGTCGAATGTGAGCGCTGTTAGACGGTTTAAATGAACATAAACATCGAGGCTGTATGCTAGCTATACGAGTTAGCCAACTAGCTAGCGAAGTAACTGATCATGATTTGACAAAAATAAAACTCTTATCTCGTTCCAAAGCTATTCATACTCTGTGCTTATTTGTAACACAGTTACATATCCAGAGTTACTGAACAGAGCACGTTAAACTGCAGGATACATTAATTATACCAGCGACATATCACATACAAACCTCTACTAGCCGCAAAGACCGGAAAAGTGAACTGAAGTGTGAAAACTGCTAAGGACGAATGCGCAAAATTCGCTTCATAATAAAAGTCACTTGATAAAATTACCTCTATTAGTCACAGAAAGGTTTCCCTCGAAACGTTTCCCTTATGAATAATTATAAGGATAACATGAAATGATATAAAAACGACATTATATCTGAAGGAATAGATTCATATAATGTTAATAGTCATTATTATTATTATTGTTGTTGTTGTTGTTGTTGTTGTTGTTGTTGTTGTTGTTGTTGTTGTTGTTGTTGTTGTTTTTATGGCGATTAGTAGAAATAGGAGTTAACAGGTATATATATATGTATGAGCAGAAATGCTGTTGCAGAAAATTCAACACTTCCGCCTGACTGCTCAGGACTTTTAACAGCATTTCAAAATTAAAGTTTTTCTAACTGTTTACCTATGATACACATTGGCTTAAATTGTGTGTCATAGGTACAGTGACGTCTGGCTTTAGTGTGATGCCGATAGGAATGCTCTTTTTGGGGAAAAATTAAATTGGTCTCACGTAGTGTTTACGTAGACGTGCACGCAGTCAACAGGGAACCATTAGCATTAGCCACCATCGTTGCTAGGAGACGGTGAAACACGGGACATGCTAATGGTCTTATTTTTGTAGCAAGTGTCTCCACATAAACTATTCAAACTTAGGCCGTGGTAGTTTAAAATTTTAGTATTTAATTAAGATTATAAAGATGAATTTTCGATCTCTGGTAAGCTTTTAAAAACAGTATAGTATAAATTGATACATTTATTTAGATTAAGATGGAATATTTTATTTATTGCTTGAATTATTTGTATCACTGTTACTGTAGGAGTCAAATCCTCCAAAGGCCAGAATATTGTTATGGTACGGCACAAATTCAGTTAAATATTACTCATTCCACCTTATATCTCACATTAAAATATATCACTGTTTCATTGTGTGAATTTGTAGGGCAGACCTGAGTTTCACTGATGCAGAAGAAATCACCAGGGCAGAGTCTGTACCAGAGATTTCAAGGTAATCAGTGTGTTTCCCCCCATGACATGACATGACATAACAGATCTATGTGTAAAAATATTTAACAAATGTCTACTTAAATTAACAAAGGTGAATTCTGTTTGTTTTCTGTCCGGTAGAATTTTGTGCCAGGCCCTGTGCAGTGAGGCTCCTGACCCACAGCGGGGCATTCTGCTCGAGCTGTACACAAACATGGTGCTGTTCTGCAGGCGAAAAAAGTTCAGTAAAGAGCAAACATCTGTTCTTCTATCAGTCATAAAGAATGTCCATCATCTTAACACAGGTGACAGACTTTCCATTTTGATGTATTTTACAGGAGCAAAGCATTACTAGCATTAGTCAGTGGGTTAGTGTGCACAATACAGCCGCCCTCTTACCGCATCACTGGAAGGGACCATCATCGATCAGGGATTATTCTCAGCAGGATAAACATTATCATTCACTCATTCATTTATTTTCTATAATGGTTATCTATACTGTGGATCACAGGGAGGCTGGAGCCAATCCCAGCAGACATTGGGTGAGAAGCGAACATCATCGCCAATGCATCACAAGGCTGACTCTGAGAGACACGGCCCTTAACACTCACATTCACTCGTCTGTGTGCTAAATGCACATGTCTTGTGGTGTATTGGTTATCACTGTCACCTCACAGCGAGAAGGTACCAGGTTCAAACCTTCCAGGTGACTCGGCTTTTCTTTATAGAGTATGAGGGTTTACTCCAGGGACTCCTGGTTTCCTCTTGCAGTCCATTAAACTTGATACTCTAAATTGTCCACGGGTGTGAAATGTAAATGGATGTTTGTGTCTTTGTTAGCCTTACACTAGGCTGGCAGCCTGTTCCTGTTATATCCCACATCTCGCCCGAAGTCAGGTGGGATTGGCTTCAGCTTCCCCCGTGTCCCTGATGGATGAGCAGTATAGATCACAGGTGTCAAATTCAAGGCCTGCGGGCCAAATTTGGCCCTCCAACTTACTAGAATTTTACCACGAGAGCTTTTAAAGTGTATGATTATAAGTGTATGCATTATTTGCATCAACGATTACCATTGAAACGTAATTCATCATTCATCCACTAGGTGGAGAGAAGCTAATTAGGAAATATTGCAAGCTAGCTTATCAGTGTCAAGCATTGTCAGAAAAGGAAACTGAATAAAGGAAAATAGGACAAATGCATAAACAAATTATATCGTCGTGCTGATTTCATGGTTTCCCTTTTTGAATAGATGTTGAGTAATTATTCGGCCCTTGATCTCGAAATTTAGGGATGTGGCCCTCAGTGGAAATGAGTTTGACACCCCTGGTATAGATAATGGATTGGTGGATGCCTCATAAGTGTAAATAATATTGCAACCAATTGTGCATCACTGATGAAGCTGAAGTCAGTAATTGTATTGTATCTGAAGAAAATGAGGGAAGGTATGAGGTAAGTGAATAGATATGTATAGTTTTTTTATAAGGGCGGCAAGGTGGTGTAGTGGTTAGCACATCCGCCTCACAGCAACAAGGTCCTGGGTGCTCCCAGTGCTTTGTGTGATGTGCCCAAATAAAAAATAAGAAATATTCCTTCTTTCCAATCAAATAGTCCTTCTTGTGGTTTACTAAATTATGTGCTAAATATCGTACAACCTATAATAAATAATCTTTTCAGGCACTCCTCTCGACAACATGGAGCAGTGTTTTACGTACTGCAGTGAGCTTCTGCTGTGTCATTCTGTCAGAGTAAGTATTTAAGCATTTCTTTTATCAGTATAAGAATATTATTATTATTTTTTTAATTTTGATATAGTGTATTAATCCTGGCAGGGAAATTACTGCCTCTGCATTTAACCCATCCAAAGTGAGCACACACACTCGGAGCAGTGGGCTGCTACACATTGCAGTGCCCAGAGCCATGAAAGAGGAGGAAGGGAAGGTGCAGCTCAGCCCCCCCAACCTCCACACAATTTTCCTGCTGGGTCAGGAATGAAACCAGCAACCTTTTGGTCCCAAAGTCGCTTCCCTAACATAGAGTGTTAGTGTGTTCTTTAACACATAATATAATATAATATATATACTGTGGGTGTATATATATATATATATTTAAATAAATTACAGCTGCAAGTCGCTTTGGATGTCTCTATGAGCTTTCCACATCTTGCCACTGGGAATTTTTCCCAATCCTCAAGGCAAAACTGCTTCAGCTCCTTCATGTTGGATGGTTTCCACTTGTGAACAACAATCTTCTGACAACAGATTCCCAATCAATTAGACTCTGGATCATCCAATGTGAATTGGATCACTAGGCCATTCCAACACATTTAAATGTTTCCCCTTAAACCACTCAAGTGTTGCTTTAGCAGTATGCTTTGAGTCAATGTCCTGCTGGAAGGTGAACCTCCATCCCAGTCTCAAATCACAGGCAGACTGAAACAGGTTTTGCTGAAGAATATCCCTGTATTTAGCACCATCCATCTTTCCCTCGACTTGGATCAGTTTCCCAGTCCCTGCTGCTGAAAAACATTCCCTCAGCATGATGCTGCCACCATCATGTTTCACTGTAGGGATGGTGTTCCTGGGGTGATGGCATGTGTTGGGAGTTTGCGTTTTCCTTGGTGGCTGAAAAGTTACATTTTAAACTCTTCTGAGCAGAGCACCTTCCTCCATACATTTGGGGGGTCGCCCACATGCCTTTTGGCAAACACAAAACGTGCCTTCTTATTTTTATCATTACGTAATGGCTTTTTTTCTGGGCACTCTTTCATAAAGCCCAGCTCTATGGAGTGTACGGCTTATTGCGGTCCCATGCACAGATACACTAGTCTCTGCTGTGAAACTCTGCAGCTCCTTCAGGGTTACCTTTGGTGTCTGTGCTGCCTCTCTGATTAATGCCCTCCTTGCCCAGTCTGTGAGTTTTGGTGGGCAGCCCTCTCTTGGCAGGTTTGTTGTGGTACCATGTTTTTTCCATTTGAAGATGATGGATTTGATAGCACTCTGGGGGATCATCAAAAATTTGGATAATTTTTATAACCCAACCCTGACTTGTACTCCTTAACAACTTTGTCCCTGACTTGTTTGGCGAGTCCCTTGGTCTTTATGGTGTGATACCTCTTGTTTAGTGGTGTTGCAGCCTCTGGGGCCTTTCAGAAAAGGTATGTTTATACTGACAGGTCATGTGACATGTGATGTGGACTTCATTTCACTAATTATGACTTCTGAAGGAAATTGGTTGCATCAGAACTTTTAAGGGGCTTCATAGCAAAGGGGGTGAATACATATGCACATGCCAATTTTCAGATTTTGATTTTTAAAAATTATTTTATATATTGTTTTTTCTCATTTCACTTCACCAACTTGGACTATTTTGTACAGATCCATCACATAATTAATTACACAAAAACATTTAAGTTACAGGTTGTAAGGTAACAAAATAGGTAAAAAGCCATGGGGGGATACTTTTGCATTTATATATATATATATATATATATATATAATAGAATATAAACAGCACTTTGAGACATCTGAACTTTTTATTGTTGAGTTGAGAAATTGTTGTTTACTGTTTTTTTCGCTAGAGACCTCCTTTCAGTATCGATCTGTTCAATTCAGAACAAGTGACTGAGACGATGAAATATCTCATCAACACCTACATGAGACACTTCCTGCTTTACAAATATGTTTTTACACCTCAGGTAATTTTAGATTCCTGCAGTGTTGCATTTATCTGCTGCAAATGCATTTTTAAAAAAAAAGCTGAAACTTGACATTGATCGAAATAGTTTTTATCACTGTGTCTAGGTGTACTTGGATTTATCTTTGTCTTATGTGGGAATACCTGAGGAGCACACTACAGGAGAACTAGAAACCACCAGTACAGATGTCTCTTATTTAATACAGTACATCACAAAACATTATTTTAGTTTTACTTCTCAAACATCATGTTTCAGCTTTTAATTTTATCTTTATGATCAGGATCTGAGGCAGAAGCAAAAAATGAAACTGAGAATGACGCAGAAGCAGCGAGAGAGGAAGAGACGCCTCCTACAGAAATCCTGCCCACAGATACTGAAGTGTCAGCACAAGGTCCACATACTGAATTACTTCGCTCTGAAAAACACGGAAGCTATCAGACAGGCAGAGATTTGCTTAGACACTTCACACTTTTTAAAGATTTTCATCAGTTCACTTTAATCACGATTCATCCTGATGTATTTCCCACTGTAGATATTTCCTCAAAGGGAGCGCTCAGGGCAATTTTACAAAAGAAAGTAAAGGAGGAAGTGATGTGCTTGAGTGCTCGGCTAGAAAAGCGTCTCCAGGAAAGTACGGATCAGCTGAACACCGCGCTCACTGCACTGGAGAGCAAAATTCATCTGAAAAACTGATCAAGTGGATCAACTATAAATGTACATTTCTGGCTGTTCCTGGAAATTATGCTGCAGATCATATATACAAACAAAACTGATTGAACAGAATGGGCCAAAATGAGGGGAAGAAAAACATTATTCTGAGTGAATAATTCTTGAATCAAAACAACTGACCCTCACGGTTTGATTCATTGGTCATCATTACCACACTTCAAATGGAAAAATAAAATTCAATATCTCATTGTAGTTTGTTTTTCAGTGGATTATATAGTAAAAATTTGAAGTTTAAAAAGATGCATTGACAGTCCTTATGCTCTGCTAATGTTCACCTGACCTCCCACTGTCATGGTGAAAATACACAAAAATAAACTATAAAACTCTTGATTTATGTTCTGGTGTAGTACTAGTATACTAAAGTAATTATTAAGCTCCGGCTCAGTGGACGACACTCAACATTCCATCTCGGGGACTATTCAGCAACATCCACCTCACCTTCCAAAAATAGTGGAAGATATTAGTTATTCTCCCATTTTCAGGACACAAACTCACTAACACACACAGTATATATACATTTATGATGTGCAAAAGATCTGTTATATTTACTGTCATGAGATAGATTATACATATGTCCAAAATAAAAATGTTATATTAAGCACCCTTTCCAGTGTTTACTTAAAATATAAGGCTTTATTTAATTAGGTTCAGAATATTAAAACATAAACTACACATCAATAATATATATTAGTCATCCTGACAATAATAATACAGATTAAGTTTAATGTTAATACAGTACTCAGGGAGGAAAATATGGTGTCTGGATGTGAAAACTGAAATAAACATTATTCAAGGGAGAAAAACAAAGTGAACAGAAATGTAATCATTATACACATTTGTGTTCCCATAAATTACAAAGTGTCTGAGCTTTAAAGCATTTAGCTTACATTCTACAAATTTCTACTGTCCACTTCTTCAATGGTCAAATTTCTAAAGTGATAAGAATTATCTGATATAAAACATTTATAAAGTTACGTTTAATATTATTTATTAGAAAAGAGATTTAAAAAAAAATGAAAGTGTGCTCAGTAAGTCATGTAACAATTAAAAAGTATTTCTTTATAATCATTAATAAATAAATACTATTTCGATTTGTGTGTGTGTGTGTGTGTGTGTGTGTGTGTGTGTGTGTGTGTGTGTGTGGGAGAAAGGAATAATGCCTGTTCCCTGAACTATTGGATTATTAGAATGGTTAAAAATAAAAGTAAAAATTACTAAAAATTTAGCTCTCAAGTTCTTCAAGACCAAGTAGAACATATTTAGTGGTGTTCTGGAAAAGAGCAGCTCGGTTCTGTTGTTCTCCCTTCTTCACCCAATGTCCATATATACGGAAGGCACAGCCATCGATGAGTTTGCGCACAGCTCTTAAAGAGTAAGGGTCCCTTACTAGGAGCTCTCGAGTCAGAGGTCTGGCCCGATTGTAGCGACAGTACATACGAATACAGGACAAGACTGTCAGGATTAATACCTAAAGAGATGAAATAAGAGACACGAAGAGGAGAAGAAATGAAGTCTTATTTTCAGCATTAAAGTGAATATCCTGATTTAAAAAGAGTAGTGGAGGATAAACCTACCCTGAATGTCTTTCTGGGGCGGAAGAGCCGGACATCCTCCTTTTGGTACTGAAGGAAGAAAGGATGAGTTAAAGCTTGTTCAGCCGTCAGACGAAGAGAAGTATCCAGCACTAAAAGCCTTGAGATCTGATAAAAGCAGTTTGAGAAAATGGTACGCAATTTTAAATTTAACAGAATGTAAAATGAGCACATTTAAAAACAATACATTTTATATTCTACATTTTATTAGGAACATTAATAATAAACGTGAAAACCTGCACATCCATGCAGTTATCCAGTCAGACAATCATGTTGAAGAAACACACGATGCAAAATTTCACAAATTCACCCAGTCCTTTTCAATAATACAACTGCCCAGTTCCAGCAAGCGATTCCCCCTGGTGTTCTAAATTTGGCTAAATCCACTTTGAATTTGTTCAGCCATCACAATGTAACTCTTGTCCAAGTCACAAGTCATTTTTCCTGCTTCCAACACATCAACTTCGAAAACTGACTGTTCCCTTTCTGCCTAATACATACTATTGCTTAATAACAATTAATTAGTAATAATTATCTTCTGAAGGCAAGGTGGATGTTGCTGAATATACATCTGGTTATAGGCTGCTTAGGCTTTAGTACATAATACACAGAAGCTTAAGTAAACCGCTCTCCATAAAGGTGTTTAAACGTATACTATGCGGAAACACAAGAAAAACAAACTAAAACAAGATTATGACGGTTAAAGTATCTCACATTTAAGTAAGGTAAAGATGATGCCACATAGTCAAAGGAACCATGAAAAACTGTGAGGTTTTTTTTTCCCCAGCATTATCCACAATACATTTTATCCACTCAAAAAAATAAGCAATTATTAAATTAGTTAAAGTATGATGTAGAGAATTATTCTCTATCATAGCAAAGTTGTATTTTATGATCATTTTATATTCATTCGGTATATTTCCATAGTAAACAGTCTCTTTACTGTGTTGCACATGACAATGGTGCAATAACTGTTCTACTTATTCCATGGCAAAGGTGCAATAATTCAGTTATCCCATGGCAATGATGCAATAATAAGAATTATTCAATGGCTTTCCACCAGTCAGAAGCAAGAAAATCTCTTGATTGAATAAAAATGTTTTTTTTTTAATCCCCAGACAGTGGACCGATCAGATCGCACCTTTCCACCTGTCAATGGTCATTATATATGTATACTAGGGATGTGAATCAAACAACAACTCACGATTCAATTCGATTCCGATTCTTGGGGTGACGAATCGATATAGAAAAAACAATGTTTGATTCATAAGGATTACAAACAAAGGGAGCCAATTTCACGAGTAACTACATTCTTCTATAAGTTAGGAACAACGCTTCTATAAGAAAGAATGAAATTATATTACTAGTCGACTGGTTGTGTAGAAGTACTGATCCGCTTTGCTCGTTCAGAGTTGGTTGGGAGTTTAGTGCAGTGATGGAGTGTGTGTTGGTCAGGAAATGGTTGTGCTGCTGCTCCGGTTCTTTTAGTTCTTCCATGGCGTAAGGTGTGGGCTCGGGGATTTGAAGTGTTCCCAAAATACTTGACTTTTATATTGCACATTTTGCACATGGCGTGTCATGTCAAGCTCCTTCTTACCCAGAAAATTCGAAGTGCAAGCATTTGCCTTCAGCGAAGACAGCGCTGGCTGTATTTCCTTTTCCTCATCCATGTCAAAGTTAGGCTAAAAGCTACTGTGTTTCCCCGATAATAAGACACTGTCTTTTTTCTTGGGGGGGGTTGTCGGTTCAAAAAACACCATAGGGCTTATTTTAGGGGTAGGTCTTATTTTAATTAACATTAACAGCAATTTCAATAAACAGGTGGGTGTGAACACAAAACTCTGCCAAGATAATAGAGAGAAGATAGAAGATAATACCAGTAAATAAAATGATGACCGTTATGCTCCCCATGTCCTGCTTTTATCCCCATCATGCCCCTCCGTCCTGCTTCACAATACTTTACTTACCGGGGTCTTTTTTCCTTAACGTGCTCTTTTTCTATCTCTCCTCCGTGGCGCTGCTGTAAATGAGGGGAGGGTGCAAAAAAAAAATGGATTTAGCTAGGTCTTATTTTCGGGGTAGGGGCTTATCTTGGACCGTTCTGCAGAAGAAAGGGTAGGTCTTATTATCTGGGAAACACGCTAGTTCTGTACCCGCCACTCACTGGAACAATTTACAACGGAGGCCCTGTGTGGACAAACGGTACGTGTTGTGAGTAAGATTGGAAATGCTCGAAAACACGTGATCTTAAAAATCTAATTTTGAAAATTCTAATCGATTCATAATGCTAATAAATAAGAATCGTGATTCAGACGTGAATCGATTTTTTTCCGGCACCCCTAATGTATAACTCTCTATTACTGTGTACTGTAGGTCCTACTTATGTCATCAAAACACAAATGTGGAAAACAGTTTTTCCCTTCTTGCTCGTCTTCTTCCCTTCGAAGGCATGATTCTGCAACAATAGCTGAGGTGAAGATTCACAGCCTTTCATATTGTGGAAAAAACATATGATCACCATGAGCATCGTAAGGTACAACCAGTGCTTGTCAATGTTCACATGTTCTTCGCGGTGGTCATACAATGCTGGCGGTGGCGTCACACTGACTTGTGGAAACAACACGTTTTTGGTCTTTGCACAGAAAAAATTAAACATTAGGATTTACTGCGAGTAGCTGCAGAAGGCTGCAGTGCTGACGGTTCTCTGCGCCAACTTGCGATACACGCTATGACAAACACATGGTTCTAGGCAGTGTTCTGCAGAAGCATTTCCGCAAACTTCCGCAGGTCAGGTTGTGTCGGTGAGAAAGGGGCATTAAACTCACAGACTAAGATACCACAGACTTCCTGTCAGCTTCAGCTGCTTGGACATTGTTTTCTGAAGTCTCTTATCATTACCGCTCACAGGTCAGTGGATGCTTTTGGGAAATCCCAACTGATCAATGGTTTCTGAAAAACTCCAGCCCATCTGGCACTAACAACCATGTTTTTGCTCTTCGAGCTATAAAATCAAAGTTAGTGTTAACATGTTCCCCACATTTTTCTGATGTTTGATGTGATCTATGATTTCATGCATAATGGCTCGAATGAATAATTAGGTGTCCATATAGACGGTGTGTGCATATATTTCATGAATCAATGACTTCTAAATCAATTACTTCACTTACAATTACTTCTTAACAACAGATCATCATTACATTATAATAACCATTATTTTTAAGTAAGGATTCCTACCAAGTCCTTGACAGTATCAGACCTGTCGTCCCACTCCGGAGAGCTAAACTGATAGCGACCCTCCATGATCATTCTTAGCATCAGCATCTGTTTACGGTGCCAGAAGGGTGGTGACCCAGCAAGAAGAGTGAACAGAATCACACCACAAGCCCACCTGAGGGAAAAGAGGCATTAAAAAAAACAGAGACTACCACTTAAAAAAATACAAAGGGCGGAGGATTTTCTTCTAAAAAACTGTCTTAAAATCTTCAGTCATACATAAAGCATAATTCTAGCCATGCTTCCACCATCTGGTAATCAAATAAAGTAAAATTCTTTAATCATGAAACATCTAGGACTAATTTTAACTGAAACTTACAAGTCAACCTCTTTCCCATATCCTTCATGTGTTTCGTCCATTGAACATTTCAATATCTCTGGTGCGAGATAACCCGGTGTACCACACAGCTCTAATACAAATGAGAAAAAGCATATAGTTTTACTTCTGAACAACATTATTATAATGGTACTGCTCAGGCACTCACCTCTCAGCTTCTCTCCAGGTTGCAGCTGCACTGAAAAGCCAAAGTCAGACAATTTTATGTGACCCTGGTCATCCAGAAGAATATTTTCAGGCTTGAGGTCTCTGTGTATAATATTGAGGGAATGAAGATACTGGACTGCCTCCAAAAGAGCACGCATCATACTCCTACATATGAGACAATACACACTGCAGTAATTCACTAAAGAAAGAGATTAGTGCTTCTTTATGTACATGCTATAACCACACACCTGGTTTCTTTTTCACTGAGAGTGACCTTTTCTGTTAAGTAGTCAAACAGTTCACCTCTTCTCATGCTGTGTTGGAAACAGAATAGGAATATTGTGATACATTTTGCTAATCACTACACACTACTTTATACTTGTATTAATACTTTACATGTGTGGTGATCTGCGTATACCCGTCACACAATGCTGTTGCTGACACAATGTCATTCAGATTTTGAGTAAAATTGTAGGTTTCTGCCTCTACTTAAATTAAAATGAAAGGCAAACCTTTCAAACTCTCCTTACACATTAACATATGTACATTTTAAACATCTGATGGTTTTTACTAACAGTATTGAAGCCACTACCTGCTAAAATCGATTTGATAGTTTGCATTAGCCAGAGTACTTGAAACCATGAGAATTCAGAGCAAGTTAATGGCAATAATTACAGTATACAGATAATAAACTAACAAATCAGAAATAAACTAGTGAACATATGAATAAAATAAAACGATGCACAAAGTAAATCACATGCACTTCTGTTCACACACATCAAACAGGAGTCCGATCATACATGTGAAAGAAACGCATAGAGTGCCATAAAGTCACATGAAAATTAGTTTCATATTACTGGTAGAAACGGGGTGATCACGTGACTTTTCGCCTTTTTGCATTACAGCGGCACCCTTTTCTATGTGTGGATTTATTGCTGTTTTTATTCTCTACGTGAAAAGAGGTCTGTTTAATTAAACAGACATAAACTATGCATGCGAGCGTTCATTAAGTTAGAGTTTAATTTCTCTTTAATAATAATAAAACTTCTTCCAAACATTGTAGAAATATTTTTAGTTTCTAACGATGGCTAGGCTTCTGCAAAAATGCCTGTGAATAAAATCTGGTATAAAAACACAGTTTTCTTTGGCACTATTTCTCTATTTTATTCTTTACATATTAAAACTAGAGGATCACGCATACAGTGAAAGGTACCTCTGCCATGTAGCAAGAATAATGAGGCAAACAGACCCTATGCAAATGCTGTTTTTGTATATATCCACATGCTTGTCTTATAATATGTTTCATGTACACAAATTAATAATAAAAAAAACTCTTGTTTGAAAATTTTATGAGATGTTTGGGTTTGTCCTTTCAAGGTCACTCAAGGTCAAAGAAAACTGTGTCATCTGAAAGTCCATATCTGGCTTCCTATCAGCACTCTTTTCGAAGTTATAAGCACTCTATCACCAAAACTTTGTCACCTTGCACTGGGGTCCCGGTATCGTAGTGTCCCCCACCAGGTTTGGTTAAAATCCATGAAATGGTATGGCCAGGATTTTGTTTACAGTCAACATGACTAACAAACCAACAAAGAGATTAATGGGAAAAACACCAATTAATAGCATTCCTCTGCAAAAATTCATTTTGCGGTGGAGGTAAGAAAAAGGTAGCAGTTTTATTTAGGTAACTGATGTGATGGAATCTTTCAGTGGGGTTTTAAATGCTGTAAGTTTACGGCTGCAATAAAAGAGAAACATTTCAGTTTAAGAGTTTCAGAATTATGTATAGT
>JAOUQZ010000051.1:14453167-14488485 GCA_028564935.1 Neosilurus hyrtlii
TGTGTGTGTGTGTGTGTGTGTGTGTGTGTGTGTGTGTGTGTGTGAGTGAGAGAGAGAGAGAGAGAGAGAGAGAGAGAAAGTGAGTACCCTGACATCCCATTTACAGTGTACTCCCAGCTCACACTCAGTGATCATGTCCTGAATGAAGAATCAGGATAAATGCATGAATAAAATTGAATAAACAACAATTCACCTATAATTACAGTTGAGTGCAAATGTTTGTATGTCCATGAACGGAAAAAGTAAAATGTACCTCTGGAGTACCATTTATTTACAAAATATAGAATTCCACCAGATGTAACCTGCAAAAAGAATAAATGAAATTGATTCAATAAATCAACACAAAATTGGCTTGATAAGCGCTTAATTCTACATTTTATCTTCAAACCTTTGCACCCATATGCTGGAAATTATTTAATCAGGTCAGCAGTGTTCCTGTAACTGCACTTGCCCCAGTGCTATGAATGTTTTCTGTATACCATCATATACCACAGTTATGGGCCAACAACATTATTTATAAACCTAAAAAATTAGCAGACAAATGGCACATTAAAGGAAAACAAAAAGACAAAATAAGGTCATGCTGGAACCCTGACTTGAACCCTGACCAAATGATTGGCTCACTGTACATTACACTGTTTACTACTTTTTATTATTATTATTATTATTATTGTTATTGTTATCATCATCATTATTATTATTATTGACATTATCATCATCATCATTATAATTATCAATATTATCATTATTATATTATACTACTACTACTAATATTATTATTATCATCAATATTATCATTATTATATTATTATTATACTACTACTACTACTACTATTATTATTATTATTATTATCATCATCAATATTATCATTATTATCATTATTATATTATTATTATACTACTACTACTATTATTTAATTATTTGACAGAAAATAATGATCTATAAAAGTGTTTTTGCTGAAGACATGGTTCATATCACCAGTCTGTTTTACAGAAATTACAAACCATGGAATGATTAATTAATTAATTGAAGATTGAAATGATCTGGAAAATATATAGTTTTACTCCAACCAGTGCTGTGGTATTAACAATTATTATTAAAAATGTTTGAGAATATACTAAACAGGAAAGTAAGTAAAGCACACTTCATAGTGGCATGTTTTTATACCCATTCAAAGTTTTAACATAAACTACACAGAAACACAAGTAAAACAAACCAAAACAAGATTCTTGTGGGGTTTTTTCCTAATTTTAAAGCAGGTGCCACCTGCTTCATGTGGCCATGACAATCTAAGTGTCCTTGTTTTCTAGCATCATCCATTAAGGATGGAAGATAGCAGACCAATCAGATCACACTGTTTAATGTAGTATATTCTGAACAGTTATTTTATCACATTTAATTTATTCTCTTGAGAGCCCAATGTCCTTATATGAGGACATCATATTTTCTCCCACTTACATTGTGTGTCCTTTTAAGATCCTCATATGAAGGCCATTGGGCATTACCCTTTTGCCAAACTTTTTTGCTGTTTGGAAATGTTGATAAAGTTTAATAGTTATTAGGTAGTAAGTATCGAAAGCGTTGCAGAAAAGTGACAAGACATTCAACATCAATCTTTGTGTCTTAGGAGGATATATGAGCTCATAGCTTGTAAGGCAAGTAACTTTAATTACATACTTTGGTGCTTTTTATGGAGAGCCAGTTAGCGTGACACTAGCTGGTTAGTTGAAGGCCTGTAGTTCAGTAGTATTCCAGTAATCCAGTGTTTAGTGAGGAAAAAAATCTAAATAACTTATGTTATTACTGTTAAATACTTTAATTCTGTGTTTTGTTGCTTTGTGTGGAATTAGTCTAGACTGAAAATCTCAAAATGAAATAATAAAATGGAATAACAACTTTGTTTAGTACATTTTAGATTTTTTTAAGCTGCATATTTTTTATTTTTTCCATTACATGGGCTGTGGACTTTGTGTGCATGGCTTTAATTTCCTTTATTTTAATTTTTATGTATATATGTATGTATGCATTTATTTATTTCACTGTCTTTGAACACAGCTCTGGCATTTCACTTTAATAAATATACAATGTAATTGACAAATAAAACTCAAAAAGACATTTGCACTGAACAGTAACCAATGTCTAAGTAGTACTTAACTGTTCCTCCTGATATAATATTTACTTCTGAGAAGCAAACAAACAAGGTGCATAGTATTATAGTTCACTATGGATGAACTAAGTGAACAGGTTGGTTTGGTGTGCTTCCTGTATGCTTAGTATAAAGTATACCAATGATTTCTGGGTTAGTCACCTCCTATTCATTATCATTTGTGACTCTGTGCGCACAGTGCCGCCATTATTATGCCTGGAAGCTGTAACATGTTAGACATACAGTAGGTTGAAACAAATTGGAAAATTCCATACAGCAGAAAAATGAAATTTCTGACGTTATCGTGACAAATTTTGAACAATAAAGGACTGACATTATCAGGATAGTGAATTTCTTTCATTTGTACATTCATTTACCTACCCACTTTGTCCTAGTAGGGTTTGCTCAGCCAACTCAGGGCAAAGGCTGGGTACACCCTGAACAACCTGCCAGTCCTTTGAAGGGCAAACACACACAACCATTCACACTCACACCTGGGGCAATTTGGAAAAGCCAGGCAGCCTCATGTGCTTGTCTTTGGGTTGTGGGAAAAATCCAGAGTACCCGCAGGCACCCTCGCCAAGTCTGGGACTTGAACCCTGAACCTTCCTTCGGTGAGGTAGATGTGCTAACCACTATGCCACTGTGCTGCCCTTGAGGTACTCTATTTCATTTCATATCGAAATAGGTATTCCACTGCCAGCAAAACTTCAAGAATCCATTTATTGTTTTGGGTGTTGGAGTTGTTTGGTCAGTTGGTGCACTATTTCCTTTCAGGCATAGTAATGCTGTCCACAGTTGCATTCTGGCACATGATGGCCAATCCAGTAATGTACAGTACATCAATAAAAGATACTTTTTGGACATCACCATGAAAAAAAAAACCAAATTACCAGATTTACATGTCTAAAACTATTGACAATACATCTCAGAATACACATAATAGTTTTATTTTGTTTCATTTATTTTAACTGTTTAACTGGACCATTTCTTAACAATCTGAGATCACTCCATTTTGGTTAAACAGTCAACACTGTTTTATGTTGTTTTATGGATATATCCCAATCGACAAGCCACAAATGTTCTTCCCAAGTCAAAATTCGTGACTTAAGATTCAAGAATTTTATTTGTCACATGCAGAGTTATACACGTACCACCTGCAGTGAAACGTTATTCTGAATCACTCCTCAAACTGTGCATATATTTAACAAAAAGTAGGAAGGAAATAAAGCAAGAGTAAACAAATATATATGGGAAAAAAATTATATTTATATATATATATAGATTTTTTTTTCTAAAAATATACAACATATGTAAATCTAACCAGTAAGCAACATACAAGTAACAAACAGCAGCAGCAGAAAGTGACAGTTGCAACATATGAAAAGTGACCACGTGCAATCATGATAGTGAAATGACAATGTGCATTATGCAACTGAAGTGGCATTGTGCATTGCAAGCAATAAGATGTGCAATATAGCATGAGACATTGTAGTGTAAATTGTCCAGAGTTAGTATGGATGGTGAGACATGGCTTGGTTAAGGAGCCTTATACTCTGCAGGTAAAAGCTCCTCCTGAGTCTCTCAGTCCTTGTTGTACGACTGCAGAACCGTTTGCCTGAGTTCAGCAGCTGAAATAGACAGTTACTGGGGTGGGAAATGTCCCTGATGATCTTGATGGCTCTGCTCCGGCAGCGCCTGGTTCAGATGTCCTGCAGCGAGGGCAGATCAGATCCAATGCAGCGCTCGGCTGCCTTGATCGCTCTCTGCAGCGCTTTTCGGTCTTGTGTTGCTGCCAAACCAAGCTGTGATGCTCATGGTCATGATTCACTCGACTCCAGCTGTATAGAAGGTTTTGAGGATCTCAGAGGAGACCCTGAACCTTCTTAGCTGCCTTAGGTGGTACAGCCGCTGTCTTGCCTTCGTGATATGAGCATGGATATGGATGGACCAGGTAAGACTGTTGGTGAGATGAGCCCCGAGACACTTCATGCTGTTCACCTTCTCCACTGGAGAACCACCGATGGAGAGGGCAGTAGGGCTGCTGCTGCATCCTGCTGAAGTCCACCACCACCTACTTGGTTTTACTGACGTTCAGCTGGAGGTGGTTATCTTGGCACCATTTTCCAGGTTTTCCACTTTTTTCCTGTAAGCTGTCTCACTGTTGGAGATGAGGTCAAGCACTACTGTCGTCAGCAAACTTGATGATGGAGTTGGAGCTATGAGTGGACATGCAGTCAGAGGTGTAGAGAGTGTACAGCAGGTGGCTCAACACACATCCTTGTGGGACTCCAGTGCTGAGGGTTATGGTGCTGGACACCCAACGGCCCAATCAAACCACTTGGGGCCTGTATGCGAGAAAGTACAGCACCCATCTACACAGCTGGGAGTTCAAGAAGGAATTCACAGCTGGGCGCAGTAGGAATTCAGCCGGTCAGCATGTGCAGGGTCAGCTCTCAGAGGGGCGATGTTTTTACCCCTGTAGTCTGTGATGGTGCGCAGACAGTGTCGGGAGTCTCCGAGTCCACTCGCTTCCAGTACCAATGCTTGGCCTCCTTCATGGCGCACCATACTGCGTAGGATGTCTCCTTACACTGACTAATGTCGGTGCTTCTCAGTCCCTCACTGTACAGTGCAGACCCGTCGACCCACGGTTTCTGGTTTGGGAAGGTCCCGATGGTGATGGAGGGAATGATCTGGTCTGCCAGTGTCCTAATGAAGCTAATGGCTACATCTGCAAACTTAGTGACGTCGGCTGAGCTGCGCCGGAACACGTCACATCAAATCAAATCTGTACGAAAACATAGATGACGTGAACACATGCTGGTCTTCTCACAACTAAAATTTAAAAAGAATTTATAATTATTATTTTTCATTAATTTATTTTCCAAACCACTTCAACCTACTAGGGTCACTGGCAGGCTGGAGCCTATCTCAGCCGACTTCAGGCAATGGTACACCCTGAACAGCTCAATAGTTCATGGCCAACGTGCACAATCAGTCACACTCACATCTAGGAGCAATTTGGAACAGCCAATTAGCCTAATGTACATGTCTTTGGACTGTGGAAGGAAACCAGAGCTCGGAACTTGACCTGCAAGGCGAAAGTGCTAACCACTATGCCAGGCATGCCGCCTAAGAGAAAATGAGGGGGTTTTACTGTTGGTTTTTATTATTTGTGTTTGTGGTGTCTGTGATAACAAAGACAACTTCTCAGTGCTTCCTGATGACTAGCATTTCTGACTTATCTATGCTCAAGACATTTCTGAGGTACCAAAGTTCCAGTTAAAAAAGGAGGCTGCAGTAATGAGCTGAATATGAGAATATCTATATTGCTTTGGCACCTTACAAAGCAGATTGTTCACGCCTGTTCCATCTCTATTCTTGTGTATTTCCAGGTGCTAAGATCTGTTGGAAACATGAGCCAAACCCCAGAGATGCCAGTTGATGCTCCTGCTGCAGTGACAGAAGGTTTGGCATTTAATTTCACTTTGTAATAAAATAAGGGACATTTTAAAAGCTATTTTAAATCTCTGTCTAAAGTTCAGCCAGTGAAGATGCTCATTTTGTTATTCTTTTGTTGGCAGAAGCTCCGGTTCAAACTGAAAATAAGCAACCAGCAGGGGGAAAGAAGCAAACTAAAAAGAAAGTGGAAGAGGCGGTAGAGGAAGAGGAAGAGGAGTATGTTGTAGAAAAAGTCCTGGATCGACGTATCGTGAAAGGAAGACTAGAGTATCTCCTCAAGTGGAAAGGCTTTTCAGAGTGAGTATACATACAGCCATGTGTGGTGTACAGCCGAGTGATTGTTTTCTTGGTGAGCAATTTACTTTCTCCATTTACTTGGAAGGAAATTGATTTATATAGTTGAAGTGGTTTTAATGTTAGCTAGTCGTTTATAATACATGCTGTCTGTTTTTGGATTTTTAGTGAAGACAACACATGGGAGCCTGAAGAAAATTTAGATTGTCCAGATCTCATCGCAGAATATCTGCAGTCGCAGAGAAGTGCTAACGAATCGGGCGGCAAGCGGCGTGCTGACGATGCTGATGGAAAGGAGAGCCAGCCGAAAAAACGCAAGGATGAGGTAAGGATTGCGAAGCACATGCAAGTTTATTAACTGGGTAAGAAGCATGTTTTGAAATACTCAAGAGCCAAACTCAGCTTCATGGTTTAAACCATGTCTTAATTACCATTCCTCTAATTTAGCCAGAGAAACTCAGAGGCTTTGCTCGTGGGTTGGATCCTGAGAGGATCATTGGTGCTACAGATTCAAGCGGAGAACTTATGTTCCTCATGAAATGGTGTGTATGGAGTAGGATGCCTGGTTTAACACTCCCTCACCTCAGGTCCTGGATTAGATCATCCAGTTCCTGTTCAGTATCACTTCGAAATCTAGCGATCTCCAGTGAAGTGACTTGTAAAAGGATGTTTTCTTTTTCTTCACAGGAAGAACTCTGATGAGGCAGATCTTGTTCCAGCCAAGGAAGCGAACGTAAAGTGTCCACAAGTTGTCATTTCTTTCTATGAGGAGCGCCTCACCTGGCATTCTTATCCCACTGATGATGAGGAGAAGAAGGATGAGAAAAACTAGGCAAGTGGGAGCATTCAGGAATAATTAGTTTTTATCATCTCAAGTAAAAGGCAACAAAAGGTTTATCTTATTTTACCACTGAAACTCACAGCGCCTCAGGCAAGTAAACAGTACCTGTAATGTACATAGGCTCTAATATTTCATTCATTAGCGCTGCTACTGTTACTATTGTTTTTCTGCTTTTTTATTTTAAATCATGGAGATCATGAAAAGCTGGTCCACTTCTTTACATGCATTATGTTCCAGAGTCTGTGTAGATTACACTGCTGGCCATTTCTGATCAGTTTCCAAAAAGCCTTCTTTAATATATTCCTGTATTTCTTGTACATTGTACTGATTTAAAGATATTGCTGCCTTAACATAGATTATAAAAATCAGATTACATTTTATACATTTCCAAAAAGCAAGCCAAGTGAATGATTCTTGAGACGCACTTGGAGAAGTACATGCATAGTACTTTGAGAACTGATCGAAAGTCCCATCTAACAATATTGAAAAGTCTTTATTGAAATTCACTTGTACCAGCAAACACAAATCACTGTTCTGGTTATTACCGTAGGTGCTACCATTGAATAAGCCCATCTTCTGTAAACACTGCACAAATACACTCTGTATGAAATGTTTGGGGACATCTGGGCTTTTTATTTTTTTTAACAACCCCAATCACTGTGCATGAGAGAGTAGTGTTTAATGAAATACTCTGAATTCTCACTTAGTTCAGCTTGAGGAGTAGGAGAATGTGAGAGAGGAATACGGTTAGCATCAGAGAAATAAAATTAACAAAAGATAGAGATCTTTATCGTCAACTTGCATGAACAATGAAAATCAGTTTAGCAGCTCTCTGATCAGAGAAATAAAGGAAAACCCTGCAAGAGGTACAGGAGAATATCTGCACACGCTGACGACCTCTAAAGAAAATATGTCCAGTAGTTCCAGCTCCTAAGGAAATGTTTTAAAATGAACTTTGTGGTTGAGCAATTTTAAATGATAGGAGGAAATGGTAACTCAAAATAAAACTAATCTTTAATTGCCAACTGGTCCTGTTAATAAAAATAGATAGATATCTTTGAAAAGCTAGATGCCCCAAACCCTGGACAGAGGATGTTTGCCCAGTGAGTTTAATGAGCTTTTATTTTCGTGGTTGAAGACCACACTGTAAATCATGTGTAGTGTCCATGTTCTTAAGTAAAAATACATGATTGTGTTCTCTGAACCATTTTTTAACACTAAAATTATTCTTGTCAGTTTAATAAAAGTAGGACTGATGTTCTTCTTTTAATTTGTCTGTTAGTGGAAATGATTTGCATGCATGATGAAGATTTATACAATCTATAATCTGTAACGTATGTCACAAAGTCCACAAACGTTCTAACACTTGTTTTCTTCAGAGAGTGGACTATATGAAATCCCATTTATCCTTTAAAATCCCTACACCTGACTTTATTTTTCCCTACCATAGGCATATTATATTCTAAACTCAAATACAAGGCAAAATATAACTGAAATTAAAAAAAAAAGAAAAAAAGTTTATTAACCAAGAAAAGAACAATTCCCAGATTGCCAGCAAATCTTTCAAAATGAAATAACAGGTTAATAAAAATCAAAAGAGAGTCAGAAGGCCTGGTAAAATACAGTGGGCCAAAATATCTTGAAATTAAAATAAACAACATAAACATATTTACAAATCAGACGAGACAAAAAAAAAACAAACAAAACAAAAACAAACAAAAAAACCTCAGTGCAAGATGACATGTAGTGACAGCAGTGCAGAAACTATTTTAAGCACAAGTTCCATGTCTGATTTTTTATTTATTTATTTTTTAAATAATTAACTTGATCTACTCCACACTTAGTAAATATCTTAAAAAGTTATCTTGTCAAAATAACAGTGACTTTGTCTTCTTTCTTACTGCAACATCCAGACAGAGTGCACCGTGTACAGAGTGCATATCCTGACAAAACATCATTTTATGAATTGCAAATTCAAATCAACTTTTAATAAATTTGTAATGTTTGCTTCTTGGGGCCGTTTTCAAATACGTACAGTATTCAGCATTCCGTTTATATGTAATACACTACCAGACGGGTTTACAAAGTACCGATTTACATGCATAGTTTTAACAGTTTGCAGCCACATCTTAAAGGATGTGTTTTAAAGGCAAGTGGTCTTCAGACTTATCTGCAAAGAGCAGTTGGGGCTGTTCGTAGTACCACTTATTAAGAACACTTTCAAAGGAAAACTCAATACTTTTTAACCTGTGCCGTATTCTCACTATCTGCTTTGTTCCATTTAAAAAAATTTTTTTTTTTACACTAAATGAAAATGTTTGCAATTGGTCCTATATTCCTTTAAACCACTATAACTGTCAACCGCAAAAGAGCTACACATTGTATCCCTATGAGGAAATCATCAGCATCAAAATAAATGGCCACTGACAGGCTCATATTGTTGTTACAAATATGACTACATGGAGAGAATCCATACAGCGATACACCTGTGACGGTTTACCTCAACAACTGTAAAAAGACCACAGAAAATCAATATTTCTGCAGACACCGTTTTCACCTTTTTCTTCTTCCTGTTCATGACGCAGTGCATACTCGATTATCACACAGAGCATTCTGATGTTTACAAAAGAGGTTGTCACACAGAATTCCAGAAAAGGCCTAATTCCAAGAGAACAAACGAACTCTCGTCAGTCCAGGAACGCTGGCCCTTTGTGGATAGGTTTTAAGACCCCGGCCGAAATGAACTGCTTGATAAGTTTTAATGTCTGTCAGAGACCAGCCCGCATAGCCCTCTGGTTAGCTTACAACCCTTATACTGGCACAGTAATATGACTGACTTGAGTGCCAATGATGCACTTCAGCAGCTGAGAGTGACACAAAAAACATTACACTTGTTGGTTAACTGAAAACTACCAAATCAAAACATGTCAAGGTGTAAATTACGACTTATATTTGGATATAAGGGTGCAACTTGTAACCCAAGTTAATAATCGCAGTTGAGTATTAACTACTTTGTGAATTTTCAATTCATAAACATATGAACCAAGCGCTATCTTTACATTTGACAGGAAATACCTCTGCACATACAGCTCTGTATGTGCGCAGTATAGATGTGAGCAATGGAAATCAGTAGAAGTGAATAAACTCTGAAGATGGATATACTGTGTCCGGTGAAGGTTAAAGCTTTCTTATTAGTGCTTAAACTCGTCTTAAAGATGTTCCATTTCACATGTATGCTACTCCCTTCAATGCTGCATTTATAATTAGATTTTACTGCGGTACATGCTTAGCAGCTTTTTAGCTCCCCATGTCATTTTATTGACTAGACAGGAACATGATAGTGTTCAGAAATTTTAAAGTTTAACAGGGAAAGTTCCACAGGTAAAGGAAAATTACAGTAATGAAGGGGGAAAAAATGTTACCTTCACATCACACTTTTACACACTGGTTCATCCATTAAGGAACTGCTATGGAACTATGCTATAATAATCAGAACATTAGGCCAATATTCTCAATATTTCAGATGATCTTTACCGTCTGTGTTGTACGCCATCAGAAAAAGAGCATTACAGAAAACTACAGCAACTAAAAGAAAATGCCCTGGAGTGAGAACTGGATTTTATGCATGTTGCTTAAACACAGCAGTCCATGAGAAGGTAACTCAGAAAATGCAGATGATGAGCTGAAATTCAGCATAACAGTTTTGTGTGTGTGTGGCTGTTTTGATTATTTTTTTTTCCTTTTGAGAATGTATGGTTTAAAGCAGTGAAAGGCTTAAATGAGAAAAGGAATAAATCAGGCCTGTAGCTTATAGAGATGTTTATGCACATGGGAGGAAAACTATGGAAAGGTTCAAGTAGGAGGTTCTCACCTTTACGCCTGCAGAAGAGAAACGACTGCTAAAGACAGCTTACAGCCAAGCGACAGAGATGATTTACAGCATTGAGCAGAGCACAGAAGCCGATTTATTAGTAATGCAGTGTGCATCTTTACTCAGTATTTCATTTCCATCTCATTCAATCCAGCCTCAAGCATTACCTCAATCTCATTCTTAACCACTCTACTCTACACTTAATCCAACATTCCTATTTCCATGGCAAGTGGCATTTAAACCCCAGAGAAACCTCTGTTAGGTTTCATATGTAACTGTCCAAAGGAAAAATGCCATTTTCTTGTTGTTATGTCATTGAAATCACATTGGTGTGGGTACCTAAGTGACCAGTGTGATGGAACTTTGCTAAGGATATGCTTTCTTTTGCGTTTGTTTTTCTCGACACACAAAAGTTCATCTTCCAACTTCCAAGGGCTTCTCCACCATCTTCAGAAAGAAGGGCCTTCTTTAGCACTAAAGGACTACCAGCAGGGCTTTCACACACCCCAGAGGCTCATGCTGAGAAGTCTTAATGACCTTTCCACACCGAAACTCCGCTAACCTCCCCTTCGGTTTTGAGATCTTGATGGAAATTAAGGTCAATTCCTCAATTTGTTCTCAGATTAGTCAGTGTCTACATAGCTGCGGTTTGCCTCTTTTACTCTTCTTAGATTCAGACAATTCACCATTCTGCTCATATTCCAAGTAAATCAACAGAAAATTGGTACTGTAAAAAGCAATTCTGCTTCAGATTTTCTGGAGAAAACATTTGAACCAAAGAAAGAAAAAAGGAGAAAACCCTAACGCAGGAACAACACTGACAGTGCAATCTTCTTTTCCTTGCTAGAATATTCTCAAAGGAAAAAAACAGCATTTACTTCCACCTCTTAGTACATTTTTTGTTGTGGAGCCTTGGCAGCAAAAAAAAAAGGAAGCAGGTCCTCACTTCTTTTTGTCCTTCGGTTTCTTGTCAGGCTTCCGGCTTTGCTCGAGAGTCATGCTTCGTGGTGTAACGAGCACGCTACCATCAGCACTGTACTGCAGGCAATACTCACTAGCAGGATAAGGCCTGCCTTCTTCATCACGCAGCTGGCTAAACACTTCTTGATAAAGCATCTGTACCTTCTGCTTCATCTGCCTGATGCAGCGCAGGCACTCCATCTTCTCCTTCAGCAGCCGGGCTTTGTCGCGCCGCAGATCCTGCACACCTTGCTCAAGGTTGATAATCGTGTCTAGTTTGCGCTTGCGGCAGTTCTGCGCAGCCATTTTGTTTTTGCCACGTCTGCGAATATCACGGATGAGGGAAAGCTGGGCCTCGCTGAGATGGTGTTTGGACAGAAGCTCGTTGAACTCTTCGACGGGAAGGTTAACAATTTTATCATTGGAAAAGGGGATTTTCATGGCTCTGGCCCTACGTTCATCGCGGCTCGACTGCTTGTCAATGAACTCTCGCGGTGGGTGAATCTTGGTTTGTTGTAGGTGCTTATCTCTGCACTTTTTACTACAGGATCCCAGCAGCTGGGGCTGCTCAGGGTATGAGGAAGCCAGTGGCAGATTGTAGGTATGGTTGTGATTAATGCTTTCCAGCTGTGGCAGGTTATGAAAATGAGAAGGATCTTGATAGCTCATGCGGCACAGCTTGCTATATTCGGGCTGGTAGCCCCCAACGGCTCCCTCTTCTGCTTCAGCCGTGGTCACTTCAGAATCTGTGCTGTAACCCACAGCACCTTCCTCAGAGAAAGTAGCAGAGGTGGAGGACGAAGAAGCAGCTGAGGAACAAGACGTTTCGGAGTTGCTGGGGGACACAGGGCTGTGACCAGAATCCAAAGACAGTCCAGAGTCCGAGTCCAGCTCATCTTCTAGTTGTGAGGCTTGAGCCTGACTGAACCCTTCCTCCATTGCAAGGTCTAGCAAGCTAATCTCATCCAGCATGGACTCCTCCAGCAGGCTAACAAAGGGATCAGACAGAACTGGAGAAGAGGTTACGTTGTTGGTGGTGTTTAGTGGTGGGAGAAACAGCCCAGTAAGATTTGTTACTCCAAACGTCGAGTTGATGTTGGATGAATTGCTAGAGGAGAGCCTAAGCAGAGGAGGGCTCTGCCTAGCAGAGGGCTCTAATTCAGAGTTGAAAATGTTGGGAATGTCCTGGCTGCAACTTGGGAGGGATGCCTGATGGAGGCTCACATCCTGGTTGATCAGACTGGATTGTGGAACATCAAAACCTGCCATCGGGCCTGATTCATTGGTATCGACACGAGCGTTATTCAAGTTGTTGTTGAGATTGGTGTTTTCTGCTGTGTTATTCACATCCATCTCCTAGGGGAAGAGAGAGTGTTTTAGTCAAATTTAAACCACTATTATTCCACAAGCTTAAAATGAATGTGCAAAGGATACAAACCTGCAGTTCCATGATTGCCATTATGTCTTGCCATTGCTGTTCCAGGTCTAAAGGTGCATCAGACTGGGGCAAAGGAGCAGGAAGTGAAAGCCCCTGAGATGTTGACGGAACATTTTCTGCTGGACTTCTCAACTGAGGGGCAGCGTCTGTAGCCTGGAACTTCAAATTAATTAAATGATTGAACAATAATAATTGAATCACTTTCTCAAAATGAGGAAGGTAAAAATAAATAAATAAATAAAATAAAAATAAAAAAAGAAGACAAAAAAAGCAGTAATTCCTGATAATAATGCTGGTAACTGACAAGAAACTGGTACCTCTGATTCCTCTCCAAAAGGGAACGTGGCCTCCAGAAGTCTTAAACATTCCTGTAAGGACATTGAGGTCTGTGTGCCAAGGCTGGAGAGCTAGAGAAAAAGATAATGACAGAGGTTACTGCCTCAGCAAGGTCACATTGCTCAAGCTGCGCATGAAAACCCTCTGGATAATTCTTACAAGAATTACACAGACATGCCTGAAATTATAAAAGATTTTATCATTATTCAGATTTATTCTACAGTTCTCAATGTAAGAATTTAATAAGCTTTACTGAAATGTCCTCTAAACTATAAACCTGGATTTTATTTAAAAGTTTCTAGACAATACTAAAATTAAATATGCGTAGATATCCTTATATTACAGGATCCTAAATGCATTATGGAAAACTTTTATAAATGCTTCTGTTACATACTCCAGAAATGCATGTCCATTAGGTCTGTGCATCTTTACAGATCTCACAATATGACTTGATTACAATTATCCTATCAACTTTTTGATTCGATATCATGCTGTGGTGTATCCCCAATTTTCTATACTACCACACATGGCTTCTTTTCCCCACTTGTTTATTATTCAGAAAAGTGCTTTAGAAACCAATGTCAACACAAATGTCTTTACATGCAATAATTATGTTTTAACACCCCTAATATCAGCCTTGCTTCTAATCAGTACAGCAAGCACCTCAATCCTAAAATCAAAGTATCGTTACTACTAACAGTACATTGCTACCTGCTCAGGTATGCTCTCGCCAGTCTCTCCATCCACGAGAGTTATGCCCTGACCCTCCTGCAGATTGATTCCATTTCTCCAGTCCTCTTCCCGTACACCTGCCTCCTCATTTGCCTCATTTGGTTTATCAGTCTCACCATCCTTCTGCCTGCTGCTGTAGTTAAAGACTTCCCGTCCAGCTCCGAGGTCAATATCCTGTCTCCAGAGGATATCTATAAGGTCTATGTCCTACAGTGGAAAATGGAGGACCATGTTGAGATCGGTACACTGAGTAAAGAAAAGGGACTGGACCAAGAACATAAAAAGAATTTTGAGTGACATGAAAATATTAAATCAGGGTTCAGAGAAAGGTTCCAAATAAAAATGTAAGAAAAATGTAGTATATGTGTAAATCCGTGACTGACTGTCAACGGATCATAAAATTGTATAGAAAGTGTTTGTTGAAGGATTAATGACTGTGAAATCCTCCCAGGACATCTTCAGTACAGAATGATAATACTATAATAAGGTCAACACAGGGGGTGGGGGGGATGCGTGTATGTGTGGATGACCTTCCTCTGAAGGACAAAAGCTAATTTAGAACTTAGAACACAATTTTATGACAGGCTGTTACCTCACTATCTGCTAAATGGTTGCTCAACTGACACCACATCTGCTTCTGATATCTAATCCTCTAGTGCATCAAACTGACCCAGATTCTAGGAATGCATTAGTCCTGATGCCTTTTAGGTATTTTGCAGCTGCATTTGCTAAAAATAAACACTAAACACCTTGAAACAGTGTACTGATTAAGAGGAAAAAACTACCAAACACTAAAGTGTTCTGCTCTCCTAAAAACTGCATCCTTTGTCAGCTCAAGGTTTCTTTTCAATAATATTTTTCCAGCAGTATCTCATACATACACAAATATCACTCATTTCCACTGAAGGACCACAAACGTTACTGTAAAGGAATATGTACAATCTTAAAATTAGACTCTCCACACACACACACACACACACACACACACACACACACACAATATTCACAATGGGAGACAGCAGCCACACCCATATGAAGCATTCTCAAAATGCAGCTAGTTTTAAAGTGAGCTTACTCATCTCTTTGAACCACTAATAACCTTATATAAAATCAGTGTCACAACAGATTTGATTAAGTATTATAAAAATCACTGCACCTCTTTAGAAAGCTCATCAACATCTCTGCTGCTTTGCTCCTGGTTGGCCTCAGGGGCCACGGCACCCAAACTGTCCTCTCCACTAAGGTTGTAGGTCGACTCAGAAGTGCTGCCAGCCCCTCTCATGGCCGAGGGTTCGGGGCTGTTTACGTCCTCCAGACTGCCGCCATTGTCCAGGGCAATGCTGGGACTGGACTGGCTGGCTGCAGACACCACTGTCTCAGGGTCACGGTGCACCAGCCAAGCGTTCAGCTCAGTGCTGGGCACACGCAGGTGATCCAGAGAGCGCACCTGATTCAGTAGCCGACGGATGGCAAAGAAATGGTCCAGGTCCACGCTTTTCGGATGGATGCCATAGCCGTCCAGGGTGTTGCGCAGGTTGTGAAATTGTGTCTGTGTATAGGCTGAGCTCGGGCCCAAGATGATTTCACGGAGAGGGGGCAGCTGACTGTTTAAATAGGTGTCCACGTCCACCCGTACCCCAATGAGACTCAGGAGGATAGTGAACTGAATCAGACCCTCTGTGAAATACTTTTTCAGGTAAAGCATTTCTTGGCAAAGGAAACAAAATGAAAGTTAAAAAAAAAAAAAAAAAAAAAAAAAAAAAAAAAAGAAAATCTAACTGGAACACGTACAGTCAGTGTTCTATATTACATAACCAAGTATAAAATGAAGAGAAACCATTACAAAAAATGTAGGGTCTTTACAAAAACACTGGCGTGTGGAAAAATTAAAAAAAAGAGGGGCTCCTTTGTCCTCACTGGAAAATGCCTATCTTGTCAGAGGCTTGAATTCCACCATTGAATTCTCATTTACTCTTTGAAAACTCCTCCACTCTGCACAAGAAACAAAAGAGAAACAGCACAACATTCCACGATCAGTACCACAGTGATAGCTTTTCACATATCTTCCCATAAAGTCAGAATCCTCTTGGACTCAAGTTTGTTAGCTTGCAGCTCTAGCATTGACGTACGTTAAATCCTCCTCATCACGAGCCCATCTTCCGACTATAGCCTCGGCAAAACAAACCGAACCTGTGTGTTCACTTTCCCTCGGGCAAACAATGAAAACACTAAAACTTAAGTATCAATTTCTAAATAGTACCAGCGACATAGAAGCCGGTTAAACGTTTACCAAATACGAAACAGAACGATATTTATTTGCTTAACATCCAGGAAGTGCTCTTTCCTACTTCCGCTATCGACGCTTACCAACAAGGTTAGCAACAAGTGGCGCAACAATGACTGATTGGTTGAGAAGCTTCGCCCAACCCAATGAAAAGCCTCACGCGGCGGTGTTTCTCATATCACAACCAATGAGAACGATACAGGGGCGGGCATTTGAAGAAATCTACTGGGGACGCCGAATATATCAAAACAACTTCTTAAGCGTATATTTATTTATGATATGCAGACAACACACGCGTTAAAACGATTTCTACCAAGTTAAAAAATGCTCCATAGTTTATTAGTTTATATACAGGATCACGTATACATTACACGTTAGCAATGACAACAATTAGCTGGCTAGTTCCCTCAATCAGGCCAACTGGCTAACCGAGCTAACTAGCCTGAGTCTTGTAACATTTTCATATACTTACACATAAAGAGATTACGGATAAAACAGCCCGAATGTCTAGACAGTACTCATTGGCAGCATACGGTAGTCAATTTCTTTAAAAAATCACTCATTCCCTTTGATTTACTTAGTATTGTCGTAGTCCACTTGTCTTGAATGGCCCACCATGACTTGCAAAATTTCTCCCTCGCCGACAAGTTCCGTGACAGAGGAACACGTTGTGATAACGCGCATGCGTAGAATATTCCAGGGCTCGAGTCTGGATGAGATCATTAATCAGGAAAAACAGCAATAACCGCCCCTTTAAAGTAAAATTAAAGTAAATACTTTACTACAAAGTAAATACACATAAATGAGTACTGGTATTCAAAACCGAAATATTTTGACGAAGGTTAGCTTTGACAGACTGCACATCACTGAAAAGTATAATCTGGAGATACTGGGTCCCATCAGTCCCATTCATTGTGTGAACAGGAGGTAATAGATAATGAGATCAATCATAATAATAATAAAAAATCTGTAACAGGGGCAATGAAATAAATAATAATAATAATAACAATAATAATAATAAAAATAATAATAATAAAAAATCTGTAACGGGGCAATGAAATAAATAAACAAACAAACAAACAAATAATAATAATAATAAATCTGTTACAGGGGCAATGACATAAATAATAATAATAATAATAATAATAATAATAATAATAGAATCTGTAACAGGGGCAATGAAATAAATAATAATAATAATAATAATAATAATAATAAACCCTTTACAACCTCAAATAAACCTTAAACCCCTTACATGTATCCTACATATGTCAATATTAATTCATTTTATTAACTTGTTTAAAGAAGGGAATAAAAATGAGGTAACCAAATCTGCAATCTGAGTCTTGACTTGTAAAGTACACCATTTAGAAACTGTAGGTGATACAGAAGCAGCTTTGTTCCAGCTGCTGAAACAGCACTAAATAGCTGTAGGTAGATTTTGCATTCATTCATTCATTCATTCATTTATTCATTCATTTATTGTTTACTATTTATTGTATTTTAACCTGGCTCAGTTCCAGCCATGTTTTACCAGTGATTTTATCAACCAAGCTAGATTAGGGGAACTTTGAGCACATTTATTGCTATAATCATTATTTTCTTATTTTTTATTATTTATAGTTTTATTGCTTTGATAATGTGCTGAGGAACCTTTTAACATACCTGGTAGGTCTTTTATGATGCATCTGTATTTTATTTTAATGGATGTAATTGTCTTGCTGGTTGCAAAACAAATCTACCTACAGGTACTAATAAAAGTTACCTCACCATAGAGAACATTTCAATAACACAATAACAATATAATTAGTTGCTTATTTATTTCACGTATATCACGTGACCCGACTACTCCACGCCTCTTGTTCTCTAATATTACAATCTCTCAGAAAAAAAAAATCTTATGTTTTTTTCTTTTTGGAGATATGAAATCTGAGTAGAGGTGCTTTAATAATTGAAAATGTTCACATTTCAATCTGTTTTTATATTTGTATTTAGTCTTGTCTATGTTTTTAAGTGAATATTTTCCCTTCCTATGTTTCAAACATGTATGAGATATACATACTTATGTTAGACATGTCTACATGACATCACATATGCACACAACACTCTCCAGACTGCACATGCATGGGTTACCATGTGCATAAGTACAGCGGAGGGATGGACAGATGGACAGACGTACACTATAGGATTTCCATGACGTTCCTAAAAAAACACTATGGTTAGACGCTTTTTCCTTATCAGTGGTGCTCTGCCATTAGGGAGACTCAAGCCCATTCCAGCTAACTCTGGGTGAAGGAGGATGAACCCTGATTCTGGGTGAACCCTGCACAGCTTGCCAGACCACAGCTGTCTTGCACAGAGTTCTTACTAACTGTGTGTGTATGTGTGTGTGTGTGTGTGTGTGTGTGTGTGTGTGTGTGTGTGTGTGTGTTTATGGAAATGCTCTTACTTTCACTTACTACCAACTTACTTGGTAACCCTTGGGCTAGTGACCACAGGGCTGTTCCAGACAACTCTCTTATCCATCAGTACTCTCAGCTCTTTTGTTGAGACTCTACCTGCATCCTTTCTAAGAATTAAGTCTTCCTCTGGTATGATGACCATGGGTTGGCTACCACAAAACAAGCTTGTGGGCACTCAGTAATGGATGATATGTTCATTGGCCGGCTAGCTGCATTCTCATAACTGCTATCCTGTTTTCCACTGGAGGAAGGTTGCAATACAACTCAGCATACTTTGTATGTGTCCACCCCTTTACATTAGGAACTTTCTTCAGCAGATAAGTATGTATCATCTGGTGAGAAATCAGTCTGGGTATTGTCCAGTTCTTACATCCATACAAGAGGGAGGTCTCTGTAGCAGCCAGAAGGAATCTGATCTGCAGAATCTGGTGAATGCCTGACTCCAATATGACTCTCATATTGTTCAAGGCTTGCCATGAGTGTGTGTTCTGTTCTTGTCTTTATCCCTGTTTACCCATGAACCCAGGTATTTGAAGTCATCTGTCATCTCTAGCTCAGTACCCTCCTTTGTCTTTAGTGGTTCAGGGTCTTCAATGTTAGATGTCCCGTACTTTGTTCTCCTGGAGTTGATACCAACTTCAACTTTCTTACATTCTACTTGCACTCTTACTAAAAGTTTCTGGGCTTGTTTTATCTCCTCCTAAATCGGCAAAGTCCAGGTCAGTTAGGGCTTTCTTGGGGTGTATTGATGATCTTCTGGGGTGGATGATGAATCACAGTTCCTTTTTCTTCCCTTCTATATCTCTTCTTAAGACAAAATAAATTACTACAATTAAAAGAAACGGAGCTAGGGTCTCCTCTTGCATAACACCAACTGTGATGTTAAACAGCCCTCCCTTGCCATCTGGGTTTATAATAATTGCCCCGGTGTTTTTAAATATAGCTTCTATGGCCTGTATTAATCTATGTGGTATGAAGTATGCTCTTAGGATTTACCCCCTGAGTATTGAGTTGAATGCCTTCTTGAAGTCAGTGACTGTTAATACTGCTATGGAAGGTTGCTGGCTTTCACATCCCAATAACCTTTCTTAATGCCAGAATCTCGGCAACTGTAGTGCATTTGGTCCCGAAACCATTTTGATAAATCCTTAGTTTTACATCCAGAAGACTTTTATTTGATTCAATATCATATGATTGTACAGCTTGGCATGTTAAACAGCATGTTAAATGCATGTTAAACAGATATCTCAGGAGTTATCTGTGATGGATAAGTCTCCTGACTTTGGTAATGTTGTCATGTTCATGAATTACCATATTTCTGGTTTATCATACTTCATATGGACCAAGTTACAGAATTTCAGATCAATGTCATCAAAATCAAAGCGTTTGAATACTTCTTGTGGTATGCCATCTGGTCCAGCACTATCATCAATATCCAGTCCTTCACAGATCACTGGGATTTCGTCATCTGGGTCCTCACCCTCTGGCAGGCTACCAAAAAGAATTCTGATGTGAGTAAATTAAGTACACACTCCCTCTGTAGTACTTGAGCCTGCCCCTTGACCTTCTTTAGCATACTTCCTTTCAGATGTTTAATTTCCTACTTTCCATGCATTACTAAACTTTGGTTCACTCTTGGGCTGTTTTATTCTGTCTATCCTTGTTGCCAGCTCTTCTTCTTTCAGCATGTCGCATGTCTGTAACAGATGTTGTGAAGTTTGTTTCCACATTTTTCATCTGTACATGCATTGCATGAACTGCTTCTACTGCATCCTTGGCAGCCCCAATATCAGGATGATTTCATGGCCCTCTGTTTCTTTGGTACACATTCCTCCATGGCTTCCTTGTTTGCTCTGAAAAACTTTACATAATCTCTGTCATAAGTCTCATTCTTCAGTATCCTGAAATGATCCATAACAGCTGTAGTGCAGGTAAAGTGTAGTGCAGGGGTGGGCGATTAATTTTCCCAAGGGACCACATGAGACATAGAAAATGTTTTGGAGGGCCAGACCAATAGGCTGAACTAAATTGTGCTTAATATTAATGTAGATATTTTCTAAGTTAGAAGACATATTCTCTTTATAAAAGCAATAAGTTGCATCCTTTTGACAAGGTGTGATTGCTATGAGTAAATGTAATGATTAAACAATGAAAAGTACACTCAGGAAAAATATAATTTATTCAGTCAATGTTCCCCAATAAAATTGTACACAAAATGTGTATTTTCAGAAATGTGCCATTTTTGAATGACCAGTATTAAATCAACTTAATACAAATTGCTATTACCATTTTTTTTTTTTGCTTGTGGGCAGTGGTGGCCTGGTGGTAAGGTGCTGGATTACGGATCCCAAGGTCGGGGTTCAAGTCCCACTATCAACGGGTTCTCACTGCTGTCCCCCCAGTGCAGCTAACTGGGTTATCAAAGGCCGGCCATGTCTCTCAATGTCTACGGTGGGAGGCGTGTAAAAAAACCATTGCTGATTTTCGTCAAGAGTATTTGCCTAGCCGTCAGCGTGTTTCTGCCCTGCGATGGCCTGGCGAGGTGTCCAGGGTGTAGTCTGCCCTCGCCCAGAGTTGGGAGATGGGTGCCAGCCTCCCCGCGACCCTAATTAGGATTAAGCGGTTCATAAAATGACATGACATGACATTTTGCTTGTAGTCCAACCAACTCATTTGCTGTTTTTCAGTTCTTTTTTTCTTGTTCAATGAGAGAAATCTAGTCTCTGCTGGGCTTGAACAAGTGCATCGAAGTCAGGCTGAATTTCTTGATCATCAATGAGAGAGAATCTGTACCTGGATTTGTTAAATTTCCTCTCTGAGAATGCTTGCTCACATATGCTGGTAGATCCAAAGAGGACCAACATCTTCTGAGCATAACTCCTTATGTGTGTAAATTTTTCCTCCTTAAGAGAAGAGTAAAAATCCAGCAGCGATACTGATTTAAAGTGCTCTGCCAGCATCATATCAGATTGCAAGTCAATGTGTTCCTGCTGAACATCACTGGATATGTTATCCACAATGCAGGTAAAGGGAGAGGAAATCAACTGTTCTGAAGTCTTCAAATCGCCTTGAAAACTCACCATGCAGTGCTTCTAACATGGATGAGTACCTGCCGAGGTGATCAGATGATGGTGTGACTTCTCTCAGGGTTTGCATGTGAGTGAGATTGTTGCTTTCCAGTTGCCTTGAAAGAAACTGCAACTTTCTCATGAAAGCCTTCAACAGACTGTACATTTTGTGAGCAAAAAGGCCCCTACGTTGCAGTTTGGTTTTTAGTTCATTCATCCCCACCTGAAAGCTCTGATGTGTCTTTGCCTTTCTTCTCACAGAACTCTTGAATTTGTTCTTTCAAGTCCCAAAGTCTTTTCAGCACTTTCCCAGGCTGAGCCATCTCACAGTTGTGTGGTAGCCCCATGTTCAGTCTCATGCCCCTCCATGAGTGCAACAAACTGTCTGTGATTTAATGCTCATGCTGATGAAGTTAACTATTTAAATCACAACATCAAGAACATTGCACGTTTTAGCACTGACTTACACAATACATCGTGATGTATGATACAATGTAAGAATATCAATTTCATTTCATGGTAGATTTCAGTCACTTTATCTTGCACCCATTTTAAAAATGTCCAACATTTTTCCCACTAGATTTGGACAGTCATCCATTGTAACACCTACCAGTCTGTCCCATTTCAGTCCTAACTTGTCAGGGCATGCATTTACCTTTGTGAACAAATCACTCCCCGTCGTCATCCTTTTCATTGACCGCATTGCCGTCAGCTCTTCACTGATATTAAAGTCCTTTGTTTTCCCACGAACAAACACGAGTAACTGGGCTGTGTTGCGGACATCACAGCTCTTGTCCAAAGCTAAAGAGAAGAAGTCAATGCAGTCCATTTTATTTTGCACCCGAAGCTCCAGATTTCCCATGATATCCTCAAACCTTCTCGTCACTGTTCGTCTGGAGAGAGGCACATTCTCGAATGCTTCTTTTTGCTTGGGGCATATTAGTATTGCAGAGTCCACCAAACACTCCTTGATAAATCCCCCTCGGAATATGAGTTACTGTTTTTGCGATTTTGCATGATATCACAAAGCTGGTCTTGGTTGCTGCATCTCTGGATGTATGAAGCTTGGTAAAAAAGCCTTGTTGCTTTTGCAGCTTAGCTAGCAAAGGTGCAGATGTCTCTACCCGTTTGGCATTGGTCATGATTTCTCTGCGTTTTAGTCTCGTAATGGCGATTCAAATTGTAGTCCTTTAACACAGCGAGCTACAAACGAAATACACGGCTTTTCCTCTGATTTCAGTAAATGAATACCTAGAATTCCACATTTTGTTTAAAACTCTTAGTTCTGCATTATTCTTTTTTTTTAGTATAACACTCAGGCTAACAAAAGTAAAGGTGTTTTTGCACGCATGGATTTATATATGCACACATGTACATATACCCCCATAGCACTGCACTGACATATGTATATGTGCGTAGCTTACGCACATACACATAAATAGATTACTAGGTATGTATACGGGGGTAGGCTACGCACATATGTGTACATGCAGCTACGAACATAACTTACGTGGGCCAGTCAGGGACAACCAATTGGCCGGTTGCAGCCCGGGGGCTGTACATTGCCCAGGTCTGGTGTAGAGTGTGTGCATCCATTGATACATTGATAAATTGCCCCTAGGTGTGAGTGTGAATGGCTGTATGTGTGTGTTAGCCATATGATGGTCTGGTGAGCAATTTAGGGTATACTCTGCTTTTGCCCAGAGTTGGTTGAGATAGCCAACAGCCTCCCCTTAAACCCTAACAGGTGAGAGTGGTTCAACAAATGAGTGACTGAGTGTTTCTATAATATTTACCAGCAGGTGGCATAGATGACCAGTTGTGCAAAAAATCAGAGGCAGAAAAAAACCTTATTCTAGGTACAGAAAAAAAAAAAAAATAAAATAATAATAATAATAATAATAATAATTAGTTGTCCTTTTGGCCAGGACCTCCATCCCTCTTTGGAGCGATTCGCAGCGGAGTGCGAAGCGGCTGTTATAAGAATCAGCACCTCCAAGTCTAAGGCCATGGTTCTCAGCCAGAAAATGGTTGAATGCACTCTCCGGGTCTGGAACGAGGTCCTGCCCCAGTGGAGGACTTTAAGTATCTTGGGGTCTTGTTTACGAGTGAGTGAAGGATGGAAGGGGAAATCGACAGGCGGATCGGTGCAGCCTATGCTGTAAAGTGGAGCTTGTACTGGTCCGTCGGGACGAAGAGAGAGCTGAGCCGGTGGTTGGGGAGAGGGATGTCTGGATCTCACTGCTTAGGCTGCTGCCTCACGACCTGACCTTGGATTCAGCGGAAGAAGATGATGATGATGATGATGCTACAACACATTTGCAAACTGCATTTTCATATTTTAGGGTAAACTGGAGAAAAGATGTGACTGATTATTATCAAACTGACAGTTTTACAGTGTTAAAAACATTTGGTACAGTACAGTACGACCCAGTGAAAGATCTGCTGCACCACTGAAAGACTTGCCTCAGGTTATCAAACTTCATCTCCATGAACATCGATAAACATTTATTAAAGTACTTGGAAAACCACTAATGCATTTGATTGCTTTTATTTTTTTGAGAGAACCATGTTATTGATTCATGCACTTTTATGGATTACTGCATATTTTGGCACCCTTTTTAACGAAAACAATATACAGCTAAAAATGTCAGGAATGTAATGTTAAACAATGTCATGGTAATTTGTTATATAATTTTTTTTTAAGTTTTGATCTTGGAAAAAGAAAATGCAGGAGTACCAAAAAATAATTAAATTAGTAAGTCTATAGCTTTATTAACATAGTCAAGGTCATGCTGCATTCCATGCATGTCCAGATACCAATGGGCACAAGATATTTATTATTAATATTTTAATTGCAGTATGATCTGGTGTCTGAAAGTGATACTGAAACTAAGTGTGTAAACCTTCGGTCCATTGCACAAGTTCCACACTCTGGTCCTACTCTACATACTGTCCTGTAATGTTTTTACTGCTCTAACACATCCACTGTAAATTCAGGAAAGGCTTTGGAGCAGTGCAAACAGTTAAATGTGTAGGAGAAAGAGTACTCCAGGATTGGGAACCTTGTGGTCTACAGTTTCTTGATCCCGTTCCTGAAAGTCGCTGTTGCGTAGAATTTTAGTATTTCCCACTTCTACACACCAGACCCATTTTTATGGAGGGCTTGCGAACTCGCCTAACTCTTGAGGTGCAGCAGGTGTTTTGAGAGTCGAGAAAACCTGAACCTTGGCAGTAGGTGCCCACTTCTTTAAGCTACAGTTAAAATCTTTTTATTTATTTCTTTCCTTTTTTTTTTCTTTTTTTTTTTATTTTCAGAATTGCTTTGTCATTTATTAGGGTCATGGGGAGGCTGGAGCCCATCCTACCTGACTCTGGTTGACTCTGATCATCGCAGGCCCAACACGCACACACAAATCTGGGGGAAATTGAGAATATCCAATTAGCCTAATGTGAATGTCTTTGGACTGTGGGGGGAAACCAGAGCTCCTGGAAGAAACCCATGCAAGCATGGGGAGAACATGCAAACTCCATACAGAAACGTCTTCGCCAGGCACAGGGCTCAAACCCAGGCCCTTCTTGCAGTGAGGTGAAATTGCCGATCACCACATCACCATGCCGCCCAGTTAAAACGAGCTCATGTTGTTGTCACTTGTGTGGAATCTGGACCACTGTCGAACTCGAGAGTGTTTAGTTATGACCTGGGATCAGTCGGCCTGCATCTGCGCCTTTTGCAGGTAACGGATCCCTCATTCCTGATCCCCCGAGGACTGGTAACCCATCTAACTTGTAACAAAAAGTGTTCACATGTGCAGGAGACACAGGGTTTGAAGCACAACCCCGGTGCATTAAAGCTGATGGTGGAGTAGATATGGTGCAGAGTGAAGATGATCTGCACACCCTGTTGATCACTATCTCCTCACACGCAGGCGAGCCTGTGCCACATTCTGCTCCAAAGAAAAAGAAAAAGAAAGAAGAAAAAGAAGGGGGGGAAAGCCATCGAGTGTCTGGTTCCTCAGCTTCGAGCCAAGTGTTAGAAGTGAAGTAGTGTTACGCATAGTTTTCATCTCAGTCCAAATCGGTGTCGGGTCTGATTGTCGCCTTTTGTGCAGGGAGCGTCCTGTGTTTGTGCTGAGGGAGGGGAGGGGAGGGGGGGACAGTTTCACTGAGCGCAAATAATCAAATAATGGCAGAGAAATGAGAAGGAAAACAAAAGCCAAGCGTATTCTGGACTACGAAAATGAGGAGCAGGACGAGAAAGAGGAGCAAAAACTGGACGAATTCTGCGTAAGATATATCATGGAAACCTTCTGAGTGTTTTTTCGTGCCCGTGTTTTGTTTGTTTGTGGCTGTGACTTGGAATATTGTCTCAAATGAAAGAGTAATTAGAATGACACGAGCCGCCTGTCCGACAGCACGGGCTGCAGAAACGGAGGAAACAAATGGATGCTGGCAAAGAGCGACTGGAGGAGGAAACAGCAGCCGCAGCCGCCGCAGCCGCCGCGGGGCTCCAGAAGTTCCACACGAGGGTTCGGGCTTTTCTTCCTAATTATTATTGCAGTGTTCATTTGGAATTTAGAGACACTTCATCTGCTGAGACGCACCACCAATTTCCCCCCCCTACTTTGGATACCCGAGAGGTTTCGATAAGACAGTAGTGTTTAAGAGAGAATATATTTTGTACTTTTTTTTTTTTTAATTCTGTTGTTCTGCGTTTAAACGCAGAAACAGCAGCAGCAGCAGCAGCAGCGGTGCGGAGCAGAACTAGTGAGAGGCAGGGCAGGAGGCAGCCATGCCGGTTTCCTAATGGAGAACAATAGGTCTAAAAGCATGGCACAGAGGGCATCACTCCCACACAGCACATCTTGTATAAACAGCTTTCTTTACACACTTTACTATCAGGTTTGAAGCTCGAGCGTAGTTCAAAAAAAAAGACCAACCCTTAAAGTGACATGCAACAGTTTTTGTGTGCACTTTAAACCCCAGGCATCACATTAACAGCCTATCATCCTTAAACTGCTCCTGGTTTCAGTGTCTGTCTTGTTCTGCAGGGTTGTGGGTTCGACTGCTCTCCGACGGACAGCTTTGATGAGGGACATCCCAGTGCAGAGGTAAGAGGAGGTCTGTGGCACAGGTGTGTTCAGCACTCTACACCTTAAAGGTCACTGTTCACATGCTGGAGTGTTTTGAGCTCTGATTTTTTCCCCCCCTGTCTAGCAGGAGGCTGAATATTTGCAGTCTTATTCAAAGATGGAATTAATTGCCATGGTTTTATGCATGCAGAGGGAAATGGAGAGCTTAAAGGAACAACTACGGTGCCTTACAGGCAAGTCTGAATTTTGCAAGTTTTTTTGATAGTCTGAACTTAAGGGTTTTTTTTTTAATGATGCATGATTTAGCAAAAAGCTTGTAACTAACATAATAATGTCTTTGATTTCACACAAGCATGTGGAAAGTTGGCTAAAAACCTCGAGGCCCTGATCGAGAGGACTCAGATATGTCCTAATGGAGATAAGAAGACTCCTCTCCCCGTTTCATCGAGCCCCTTGAATGAACTTGTGGAGGTGGATGCTTTAATGCCAGCTGTACCATATGCCTCAGGTGTTATGAATGGACGGTGGGTCAAACAGGAAACTCTTAACCAGAAATCCAGTGAGGTCTCCCAAAGGAACAATCTCTTCACAGAGGTATCGGTCATTTCCTTGGTATAATGGTATCAGCTGATGTTGAACTTTTTTCATAGAGTTATATATGGTAGTAATGTACATGCTTTTGAATGAGGCAAATATTTTGTGATTTGATTGTTTCAGTTTATCACACCTGAACTTTTGGAGAGATGCAACACTGGCACCACTGCCCAGAAGTTAACCAATGATCTGTTGCGTGGACTTTATGAGAGAGACTGTTTGGCCTCCCACTCAATCTCTGGTGTAGTGTACAATAAGAGGGGTCAACCCAAACCTGCCCTGCCCACTGAAGAGGTGCAGGCCATCCTGAGTAAGGCTCAACGCACTTAGCTCCATGGCTTATACAGTGTGTAAATTAGTAATTGTGGCAGGATATGTGACCCATCACAGCATAGTGGGCATTAATTGGGAAGTTATTAAATACTTTGTTGAACTTTTAAACATGATTTTCTCCAGAGCTGCATGCTTAAAAGGCTGAAAATTCCTGGCAGGTTTTGGTTAGTTACTCTAGCAACATATGTTGGAAAATTTGGTATTGTTTTAAACTTAGGATATCAGCTACAAAATGGCACCAATAACTAAAAATTAATAATTTCTGACTTAATACCCACTTTGCTGTGATGGGTCACATATGTGGTATGCAGATTATAAGTTAATTTTCATAACTGACAAATCTTTGTTTCTGCAGGTGAAAATGTTGTCCATGTAGTATTGCACTGTGATGTGTTGTGTTGTGTTGTAGTATCAGGAATGGTAAAGCCACCCTGTGTGTTTGGGCAAGGGTATGATTCTGTTTTGTTCCATATAGATTTACATGGGTACCAAGTTATTTATGTGATTTGTTGGGTCATAATCCAATTACTATAATCATCTCTTACAGGAACAGTCCAGTATTTCTTTCCTGGGAAAACTGATGCTGAGATTAAGGGCTACATTCGTCAAAAACTACAAAATGAAGCAAAACGATTGAGGAAAAAACCTCCACTTTCTGGTTCAGAATCAAGAGCTCTGAGTCTATCCAACCCTAGATCAAGTAACCAACAGTTGGATTTAAGTGGACAAAAGCAGTGATGTATTTGGTCAATAAATAATTTTGCCTTATACCCTGCTAAAAATGATCAAGAGATGATCAGTACAAATTATGTTATTTAGTTTGGACTGTCCGGAGAAATGTTATCGTCACTTGCAATAGCTACTCATTGTTGTGACAGCATCAATGTGAAAATGTGAATAAAAGCATTTGAATTTAGTTCAGATGGTCTCCACCTATTACAAACACAGAAATAAGATTAGAGATCAATGTGAGTGTGTAAACATTTTTGATGTTTGGTATTTAATTGCTGTGCAGTAGCTACACTGCACAGTAACAGAAGGTGTGAACATTATTTTCCTTGTATCATAAATGTATTTCTTACTAAACTATGGTCCTAATTATTCAATATTAGCTTTATGTATGTAATTTTTTTGTTATTAAAATATGAAAAAGTGAGCAATCAGATAAGTATTATTTGCTGTTGTTTGTATCATGCATGTTTCCATTAACATCAAGGTGTGGGTTTGTGTGAAAGGGAAACACAAGATATTACTGTGACTAAACCCCCGTGAATATTGCCGATGGTGAACAATGTGTGCTGCATGCAGAGAGCTGCTAAGATGAAGGTAATCAATGACTGAGCGACACGAGCGGAGTGACAACAGCAGGGGTACTGGGCCAGTTGTCTTGGCAACCTCAGTCTTCTGGGCCACGGCAGTGTGGCTCTTACTCTGGCCAGCGCCTCTGAGCATCTGCCCACTGCAGGGACGAGGGGAATTGCAGCAAAACAAATAAAGAATGAAAGGCAGAAGGAAAGACTTTGGGGGACCAAAAGAAATTTGGGTTGGCATCCAATGAGGAGATGACAGTCCATTAATGTCAAGCAGGAGGATAATGTTGTAGCAGGCTTTTTGATAATTTTCTGGCTCATTGTCATATTCTGTTCATTTTTATTAGGATAAATAATGTATACTATGGATGCTGTTGAGGTTTGTGTGTGTGCACGTATACATGCAACGAAGGCTGGCCTGATAAGTAGCACAGTGACGTGTCTGTGTCTGTGTGTGTTAGGGGTTGCATTGCTTATCATAAGCCTCATAAATGTGTAGTGACAAAGGAACAAACGTGTGTGTAAAGAAGGTGAAAAAAAATACAAAATTGTTAAGGACTATGAATTTTTTGGCATTTTAAAGGAAGCATAGATATCAAGGTAGGGTTGAGAAGAAAAAACATATATAAAATAAAATATAAAATATATATATATATATATATATATAAAAACGTAAAATAAAGTCTTTAATTGAATCCTCTTACATTTGCCATCAAGTATGCAGGGGATGTGCTTGACTTGCAGGATAATAGCCATTAGGTCCTCAATCTTGTGAGCATAATGTGTTTCAGGCATGTGATTATGCCAGCAGCCCTGGGGCAAAAAAGAAGATGACACAGTGATGGAGCACCAAGGGCTGCCAGGAGATTTTACCCAACTCTGTAGACAGAGTACTGGTTAAATGGAAGTGTTTTGTTGTGCTGGAAGCATGCACACAGACTCATGTCTTTGATTCTACTCCTGTCTGAATGATATAACACAACACTTCATCATTATCAGCACTATTCGACAACAAACAGCATCGTCCTGATGCACTATAAACGGCATTGGAAATGTGTCCTGTTTAAAAAAAATATATTAATATCCAATCCACTGCCCCAGGTGAGCATATTAAAAGAGTGTGTATCATGATTGTATGAAGGGTTACGGAACGAAATGATTAGTCAGAGCTGAGAGAAAGTAAGACATGCTACTTATAACCAAAATTTCATTGTTAGAAAATTCAGACACACAGTAAGAACTATGAACGTTAATCTTTCTCAAATGCGCCTTGTCTCTGCATTTTGACTGTGTTGCCTCTCTGTGACCTGTATGATCTTACGGTAGTGGAACTGTGTAAAAGTTAACTTCAGAAAAATACTGCTGAGGCACACTTGTGTCATGACAAAATAGGTTTCAGCTCTGTAGAATTTCATCACTCAGTCATTTTTGAACCAATTAATCCTATTAGGGCTTCAGGAAGGCTGGTGCCTATCTCAGCCGACACTGGGCCAAGGAGGGGTACACCCTGAACAGCCAGAGTGTCACAGAGCAACACACACAACCATTCACACTCCCACCTATGGTCAATTCAGAACAGGCAGTTATGTGCATGTCTTTAAACTTTGGGAGGAAACTGGAGTACCCAGAGGAAACCCACACAAGCATGGGGAGAACATGCAAACTCCACACAGAAACACCGGAACCCAGAAATCGAACCCAGGACCTTCTTGTTGTGAGGTGAACATGACAACCACTGTGCCACCATGCAGCCCATTCTCTGTGGAATGTGTGTGAATTGGCTGAAGTGACATTGGCAATTAAACAAATTTCTAATTTAGTAAATAAAAGCCATTGGAATTATTTTTATGAAATAAAATATTTATTTATGAAATGGTTGTAAGGACTATACAGTTTACACCTGAACTCCCATCAGGTTGACTGGTCGCTTATTATAGCGTTTTGAGATGTCAGCTTCAATCTGTAAGAAAAAAGTTGACTTTGATTAAGAAAAGTGGCTCATAATCAAGCTGTAGAACCCAAAAGCTATTTCTTTAATTAAATGAACAGATAAAAAAATGGGCATTCCTGATACACTCTTATCAGTTAATAGAATATGGTACCAGTTTCTGTAGTTCCTTGGTGTGAGCTGCCAGCAGGTCGATGCGAGGTTCCAGCTTGGCCTGTTCCTCGAGAGCTTCTTGCCTCCGCTGAGCCAAGGAGGCTTGTTTCAACACTAAGATATCAGCCTGCTTTAGTTTCTGCCTCAGCATATCAGACACACGCTCCACATAGCTGAAACACATCCACGGTAATGAACTCTAAGCAAGATGCACTGTGAACCATCTCTGTGTGCTTACATTCGAGTCCTGGAGATTCATCAAACTGCATCTTCCAGTTTCATATTTTTTTCTGCTCTCACAGAGGACAATCATTAACTTACAAGTGTGGCAGAACTCAGCAAACAGTCCTAAATCCCAAGAACTAATCTTTAATACATCCCATTCATATTATGGTGCTAAATCAGCTGCACGTATAGATCTGTCCATGCAAGAGAGTGCTGATTGTGTGCATAACACTTTACCGTGGTGATGCCTGGATCAAGAACAGATGCTTCATGCGTACTGATGTCAGTCCTTCCAGGAGGTGGCGCACATCTGCCAGCATGGCCTGCACATGCTTATGGGTTTGCCCCTGGATGATAGAGGGAGCCAGCTGGAACTGGCTCATGGCCACCATATCGCCCTCCTCACTCATCTCACTCAGTCTCTGACACAGGAACACTTCCAACTAGGCATTGAGACACAGAGCGGAGAGCATCACAACCAAGCAAATCTATATGCCACCATGATAACGGGAAAGCTGCTTATGTAAAAAGACGTGCACAATATTATTGATGAGATGGATTGAAGCTGATAATTAATAAGGTTTTAATGTCAAATTGAAGTACCTCCATCAATTCATCGATAAACTGACTTCGTGTCTGTGGGGTCTCGAACAGAGAGAGTGCATCCTCACCTCTCGCGACACCTTCAGGACCTGTAAAAGCAGCCTGGCTCATTAATCTTGTGGGGATGTTATGCCCATTTGAACATTACTACAGAAAACTAATACATATTTACAGTCAGTTCCTGCAGCAACTACTTCGATTTCCACTGCAGCGGTTTCAGTTTCACCCCAGTCAATGTCACCAGCTCCTGCTTCCTTATGTTGAAAAAGAAATATTAAAAATATAATAAATCAATATTACTGCCATGGTGGAAACAGATGGTCAGCAATAAAAAGCTGCTCAGACAGTCATATGCAAGGGATTGCATTCAAGATGACTTCACTGCTTGTGAATTACCTCTTTGCCCGTCTCAAGAGTGATGCCCCAGTCCACCGCCACCTCAGCTGCAGTCCCCAGATTCACCTCCTCTGTATTGCTGCACAAGTTGCCCCAGTCAATCTGTATAAAAGGGAGACACACACACACAGACTTACACTTTAAGTACCAAAACCACTTCTTTGTTTATATATAAGCAGACAAACTGTTTATGTTCTCTTTGATTTCTCACATTTTCCTCTATGACAGTGTCAGGTGGGGCTTCCTCTACTACAGGTCTTTCGATAACTGTTGGAATGTTTCCTGTCTTCCACTCATACACTGTTGTATTTCCTTTTTGTTGAACGAAAGACAGCATAGGTAGGACAGGCTCAGACCTGAAGAGATATGAATGACAATGACTTATTTAATAGCTGGATCTAAAGCTTAGCAGTTCTTATAAAACTAATTTAACCTCAAGAATACTAAAATATGCATATAACATGTAAAATAGTCTATAATTGGAATTATTAGTGCTTACAGCTTCAATTTCTAAACTGTCAGAGTGATGGCACTCACCAGTCACAGACAAATTTAGTGAAAGCTGTGTAGAACTTTATTGTGTCCTCCAAGCAGGAAGCATGTCTCCCTATTTCATCCAACACGGTGGGTAAATCTTTAACAAGGGCTTGCAGTTCTCTCGCCACATTCTCCCCCTGAAAAAGTCCAATCAGTGAATCAGAAGAAAAACAAAAACAAAAAACCCTTGTGTTATGTCTAATTTAAAATACACTCACACTACACTTTATAAAGAACACCGTACTAATTTGTGGTAGAACCTTGCTTTGCTTTCAAAACAGCCTCGGTTCTTAATGGCATGGAATCCACGGGATGTTGGACGCTCACCTTAATGCCATACTGCTTGCAGGCTGCATAGTAGCGCTCCCTCATGTTTGCAGCTCCACTCTGGCACTCCAACTCCCGCCTGTTCAGCTCCTGCTGCAGCTGCTGTGCTTTCGCCACCTGTTTCCTCAGTGCGGGCCCCTCGTAGCTTACACTGCGGCTCAGCAGACTGGCCAGTTCCGCTAAACACAAAGAAATGTGGTGTGCAACACAAATATGACATCATGTACCAGTATTCGAATATACATCAAGCTACTTAATAAATATTTGGATCCTCACTTACCTAGATACGCATTATCCTTCTCATACAAGGACACTACTTCTTGCCAGTCCTAGTATGAACAGAAATGAGTGAAATGTGCCTTATTGTTTATGTATATTGTTAGACAGAGATCGTGCAGTCACCTTCATCCTTTGTGATGAATACCTTCCGAATATATTTTTGGACGAGGCCTCTGTCCCCTTTAGTATTTCCACTATCCTTAGGCAATGGAAATAGTGTATATCTACATTTAACACAAGAAAATACTTTTGCTGAAGGCAATAATAAAGCCATTGTAGAAGACTTAAATAGATGATGGCGGTGTATGTATGCTGTCAAATCCCACAAAAAGTATATATTATGTACACTCCTGAGCAAAAATATAAATAATAATAAAACAATATAGGTAGACCCCCAAACTGAAAATATTATAAGCTTTTAATGCAAAGATAAAGTCATGAAAATATTTAAATGTTTTATTTGAAATTTAAACTGTCTTGGTGTGCAACAATTTCCAAAATATCTTCGGGTTTTTTCCTAAACAAATAATCTTCCACAACTGATGCAGCCCATCACAAACTTGATAACAAGCTCCTTAATAGAAGCAGAAGTGATAGACATCTACAGGTACAATACAATATGCAGTCATGCAAGTCCCTAGGTAAAAAAGCTCCAGAAATTTATGTTGTTCAAGCTGGGGATCATCACATTTTTGTTTTTACCCAAGAGTGAATATATATGAGATACATACTTTAGAATGTTTGTGTGCATGATGGCTGATGCACAGCCAACATGATCAGCATAATCAACATTGGGGGCAGCCATTGCATAAAAGTTAGAGAAGCAATTCTCGAACCAGCAGGAAAAATGAATGGCAGCAGCTTCCCTTCCACCTTCTTCATGGCTGAAGTGCCCCTGAGCAAGGTGCCTAACCCCCAACTGCTCTTCTGGTGCCGCAATGTGGCACAGCCCACTGCTTCGAGTGTGTGTTAAATGCAGAACCACAATTTTCTTGGGGTTTAATACAGTATATCAAAAATAAATAAATAATTGAGAGAGAGGAAAAAAAAACAGCACTTCTGAAAGATTAATTAATGAGTATTAGCTACATCCAAATATAAATGTTTTTGAAATTGATGCACACCACATAAAATCTGACTATTCTTTCTGATGAAGTGCCTCTTTCTCATCATACCAAACCAGGTACTTATGTAACTGATCAGTCAAGACATTGAAGTCAGCTGCACATGCAATACAGATCTGAGTAGATTAAGCCTAAAAGAGACTGACATGAACCCATGAGCAGCTGTTTGATCTCATCATTCTCTGGCATGTCCTGGAGAGCAGCATTAATCTTCTCCCTGATGGTCATCACAGCAGCCTGCCATTTCAGAGAACAGTGTCTCCTATCCACCAGCCAGTCTGAAAACATATGTATACATATACTGTGTTTGGGTCATTCCGCCTAATGGGTGCCATTTATATTGCCCAGAACATTATACAAAAAAAACATGCACAAAAAGTAACCTATAAAATACATTTTATTATTAAACAAACTGCCCTGCACATCAATCTAATATTCATTTAAATGTGTGTGTGTGTGTGTGTGTGTGCGCTTGATTGGCCAGATGCCAGTCCAGAG
>JAOUQZ010000051.1:14491296-14501613 GCA_028564935.1 Neosilurus hyrtlii
TATATAAAACCCCAGCCTAGAATGAGGTAGAACATACCACTAGATGGCGTGCTCTTCTCAAGCTCTTAATATTTTCACTGTCACAAGACTTGCAAGGTAACCATTCTCTATTTTGGTTCCTAATAGTGTTAATGTCATTAGATTCTTTTTCTAGAAACTTTATGGACATATTCTGTCTTTAAATAAAATTGAATGTTTGATGTATGTGAATACTTTAAAATGTTCAGCTCTTTTATAGATGGGTTGAGATTATATACCCAATTATTTTTTTAAAACTTTTTTCATTTTGTATAAATCACATGGTATAATCACACCCAAATGTATGTAAAAAAGCAACACCTTTTATTTTAACTGTAGTTATGTGAACAAATGCTGAATTAATAATTCCCCAAAGAACTCTGTTACATCAGTTCTGGTAAAATCCTGGAGCTTCAAAACTTTCCAGAAATATACTCTTTTATTATTTGTATATGTTTTTCAAATATTTCTGTGAAAATTATTCCTTGGGAAGGTGCAATTATAAATTGTACACTTTCATGAGAATGACCCAAATATGAGTTGCTTTTTTATGCAGTTTATGCACATTTTATAAATTTAGTTAGATCGATTAATCACTTTCAAGTTTACTTACAGGAGAGAATGTTATAATGAGTATAGTCACACTGAACAGAATTTTAAAAAATGTGAAAGATAACAAGTTTTAATTAATTGATTACAGAGGAGCACAAATTCCTGAAAAAAGTTCGCTGTGAAGGAAAGGTTTCAGAACACACATTTCATTGCAGATTGCTGTATGATGCTGCATACCACCACTGAAAGTGCCTACAATGAGCATATGAGCATCAAAACTGGTCCATGGAGCAATGGAACAGGGTATACTGGTCTGAAGAATCACATTTTCATTTATATCATATGGACAGCTGGGTGCATGTGTGTTGCTTTCGTGAGGAACAAATGGCAACAGGATAAATTACGCGAAGAAGGCTAGCCACGGGATTCAATGTGATGCTCTGGGCAGTGTTGTGCTGTGAAACTGTATGTCCTAGATTACACATGGATACTACATTTACACTTAGAGGAAAATTGGCCTCCTTGAATTCCATCCAAGGAAAAATCCATCTGAGGGATCCACTGGACAACCAAGTCCAAACCATGAAGGCACCTCCTTTCAGCTTACAGGAATTTAAGGATATGCTGAAAAAATGCTTTGGACCTAAGCGACTGGTTTTAATATTATAGCTAATCAGTGTGTATCAGCAATATATTATAGCTTTGCATCTATCTAAGAGCAGCAGTGTTTTATTATTCTTAATGTTCACAAGCCATACATTGATATTATGAGTGAAGTTTTGCATTATTTCCATTGTAATTTTGACAATGCAGCTAACAAGGCCCGGATAAGTGTCATAACCAAGTTTTTACTGCTTGACTATACATAGATTTGCTTTATAACACCACACCATTTAATCCACAAAAAAATCAAACCAAACCATGAACAAACAAACAACAAAAAGCATGTAATCTACTTAATGAAAGTCATGGTTACAAGAAGATGAATTCCCTGACAGCATTATGAAATTTTGACCTTCATGTTGATGAATTGTTTTTTTTTTTCCCATTCAGAAACATCATTTGGTAAGCTCTAAAATCAAAGGTACAGTTGCTTTGTTTATAATTTTAACAACTGGGTATGGAATAATGACCCTTGGATGAAGCCTCTGCCATTATTGCTGGGTTCTTGTGGCATTAAACGAATGTGAGTTTACAAAACATGGAATGTTTCCATGTTCATGAACCCAGAGCGTGAAAAGAGCCAATTGTACAGTACAAACAGACTAGAGTGGAAAAATTGTGTTGAAAGAAATTCATGGGCCTTTGGTCTTTTATGTCGGAGGTGATTATGGAGTGGAATGAATAAGCCTTATTTTCAGGTATGACCGTGAAAGAAAGGAATTTTTTAATTATTTCATTTTCGAATTCTCATATTTATTGTCATTCAGAATATTGACAGTCCTTTGTACATACTATGCAAATGAAAGTCAACATCGCACTCCTATAGGATTGGTTGAGTTTGATGGGATTGAACCCTCCTCCTTTCCACTCACATGGCCGTAACATTTACACAAGTTTCAAAGGGCTGTTCCGAACTATCAGCTCGAACTGAGACACTTGTGAGAAGCTCTATAAGCAGTTCTCTCAGTGTGTGCGTGTGTGTATGTGTGTGTGCCTGTGTATGGGTGTGTAGAGAGATAAAGGCAACATATTGGTGCCAAATGAAAACAATTGAAGATTTATTCAAGAAGGTTCAAGGTTCAAAAAGGGACAAAGCTTTGGAGGTACTGACAGAAGAATTCTACACAGCAGAATGGAGGATAACAACTAGCAGATAGTAACAAACCTCACACTTCATGTGGACATCGGGTCATCTGACATACTGCTATATTTGAATCAGGTAAATCGGTTTAAAAATGAAAAATTAACACAAATCAACTGTGAATACTTGATTAGTCAATTGTAGTCCATTACAGTTTCCTCTATGGGTATGTTAACATCATGTAAGATTAGCCGATGCTTAAGTGTATTCAGGAGTATTTTAACTTTAATGACATTCACAGGCTTCTTAAAACTTTTTCAGCAGCAATCTGTACTTCTTAATACTCTCCTTCCATTAAATTAAATGTCATTAATTTGAATAGAGGCGCTTTATCGCTCAATGTCAGATAGTAATGGTGCACTCAGCATGAGCCCAAAACTTTTATTAAAATTTATATCAAATTGATGGTATCATCATTTTTATTCAAATGAAAAAGATCTGATTGGAAAAGTGACTGTGGATGAGTGCATTACTCTTAAAGCAGTAAAATAGCTGAGTCAGAGAAACAGAAACCGATTAGGCCTCAGAAAACCCCACAGTTACCATGACAATATCCACACTTATCCCAGGTGAAAGAGATATTATAAAAGCCCAGTTCAGTGAGCAAACATAATACTCCTGTGACTGTGACTTATTTTTACTGGGCCTGGCTGCCCTTTGGCTAACTATTTCCTTGTTCAAACATTGTTTTAGTGAAAGGCTTTGAACTTGGTTATTGATTGTCAAGGTTTAGACAGTGTATGATATACACACTTTGTGACCTGTGATGCTGCTCAGATAGAAAAAATAACTGAGATATTTAGAAGTTGTTTGGTTTTTAGTTTATTTTATTTCGAATATGATAAAAAGAAACAACAACAGAATCTACAAGTTATAATAAATTAACAAGCAAACAAAAGTTGTCAACAAAATCTCAATAAACCACTGAATAAATGTAGCATGTCCAAAAAGGAGTAGAAATGAACCAGTTATCTGTTTTATCTTTATACATACAGTAAGTGTTTATTATGACTGGTCCAAAATCCTTTTTGTGTATACATAATTGGCCTTATGATGGTCTGGCGTGCTGTTCAGGGTATACCCAGCCTTTGCCTGGGGTCAGCTGGGATGGGTCCCAGCCTTCCCACTATCCTAATAAAGGATAAAGTGATTCATAAAATGACATTTATACATAATTCATGTGCAGGTGCCTTTCAGTATTCACCAAAGTAAAAGAAAATGAAACAAGCATGAAACAATAGAAACATCATTATCAGTGAGTGTTAGCTACTTACGACAAGCAAGGCCCATTCCTCATCTCTGCACTTCTCAAAATGACTTTGTCCACACTTTTATGCGGTTTACTGTAATAGCAGTAAAGAGTGTAATTGCGAAGGTCCGTACTTTAGAGGATATAGTAATGCAGTAGCCTGATTTTTGTTTTATTTTTTTGTGACTTGTAACAACCTTCCATCTGTGCTTGTGTGCTTAGGAAGAATATACTATGCAAGAGCAGAATGTGTAAGATTATTAATGTAGTCTTAAGAATATTTTTCTTATTTTAAGAAATCTTACCAAGTGTAATTATCTTACTGCACTGGCAGGTAATGTAATTTGATTTCAGAAAATAAAGACTAGGATCAAGTTAAATTGACCTTACACGTTCTGCTCTTGCATAGTATAAAATTCAATAAAAAAATGGGCTGGTAGAAAGTTTTAAATCTGGATTACATAGCGAATTTTGCAGTGTCACCAGTGTCACCAGTCTATTGCAAGTCTAACATAGACCAAAAAAACCATTCAGACACACAGGTTATTTTAAGTAGCTATTTGATGCAATATACATGTCCTTGGATTTCGGGAGGAAACTGGAGTACCCAGAGGAAAGCCATGACAGCATGGCGAGAACGTGCAAACTCCACATAGAAACGCCCTTGACTGAGATTTGACCACAGAACCTTTTTTGGTGTGAGATGATGGTGCTCACATGTAATCTAATACAGTTCTAGGTTAAGTCCTTATTTTATCCCAAATCAGTAGTGTCCCCTCTCCCACTCTTTTTTTGTTTTTTTGCAAGGAAAGAAACATAATTAACTGTGCATACTTAACTCGCAGTAAGTATATCAGTATAGCGTGGTGTATTTTGGAAACAGTTTCCAGTGCTTCTGATTTCTCTGGAGAACATGGCTTTAACTTTTAGCACAATTATTAATTTTGTATATACAAAGTCATAAGAAAGTCACACCTCAAGTTCTTATTTTTAAAATTAGTAAACACACAACATTAAAAACAAAAATTGATCTCCCTGTTAAGTCTCCAGACTTGGTTCAAAGTTTCTGAACATTGCCAGCATGTATGTTTGAATTTTCCCAAAAGATAAAACATAGTTTTGTGTTAATGAAATCCTACATTGCTTGTTGTTCTTATAGCTCTTGTTATAGTATACAAAAGTATGCAAGGTTCTTTGTAGTTGTGTTACATAGTGATTCGATGTAGTAAAGTCTTATATTGCAGGTCATAATTCTATATGGCCCTTCAGAATATGACCAAAGTACATGAAGACAGTCTTTACCTCATCATGTTTTTTTCCACTGTTGCTTGATTATGATGTACTACACTCAGCAACTTCTTACCCTTCTTAGGAACACAAAACCAGTGACTTCTTAGTCTGAAATAAAACACCGTCCAAGAGCTGTGAAGATTAGTGTTCTAGAAAAAAAGTGCTGGTAAGGACAGAACGCTGTGTGAACATTTTTCAGTAGAGTTTTGTAATTGAAAGTGGCATTTATTTAGGTGTAAGATATCACTGGCAGGTCCTCACCACCACTCACTGTGACTGTCAAGTATTCCTGGGACCCATCCATATTTTACATTTATTAGACATTTTAACACAACAAGCAGATGGCCAGGGTTCCATGGACAAAAGTACATTTGCACAATCTTAGATTCCATCTTAATGAAAGTGCAGTCCAACTTTACAGGGAAACAATATTTAATCATATGAAGCACAACTCCCATGGTGCATTTGCTATAAGTGCTGTAAGCTCATACGACACTTCACTCTTTCCTAAGGGGTTGAAATACTAGAGAAGAAAACTTTATTAAACGCTATAAAACTTGTTACTCTTATCAGAAAAAAAAGATTAAACCGATTTCAAATTCAATAATGTGAAGCATGTCTTCTTATCTGAGATCATTTTGCCCTGACTCGGGGCATGTGTGGGAAGCAAATTGCTCCATTGTCAAACCTTTTAGATCAATGCCATTTTGAAGTCTTTGATATTTACACTGGGTAGTGTTACACATATTCCTATTTATATACCATATACATGCTTACATGTATTCTTGACAGCCGCCTGCCTCACATGGAAGCGAACAACTCAGTATGCAAGGCAGTGTGTGTGTGGCAGGGTATTGTTTGAGATGTCTAAGAGAATGGTGCAATTCATTAATAGAATCAGATGTCTTCCTTCATATAATCGTTGACAGACGAGAGTTTGCCATATCACCCTAGCACTTCCTGGCATTTGCCTGAAGTGACCATAAAACTTTCTGTCAAAATAATAATAATAATAATAATAATAATAATAATAATAATAATAATAATACACATGGCATTTACTGTCTAAAATACTGTATGTTAACAATGTGCTATATGTTCAAAACAATCTTAGACAAAAGTGGAAAAAAACCCAGAAAAACTTTATGAATTTTTTTTTTTTTTTGAAGAAGAAGAATACAACACAGTCATTTGTTGTGCAATAAATTGTATTAGCATATACAATTTAAACCAATTAAAAGGGAAACTGGAACTTTTGAAATGGTAAATGAACTTATCTATAAATGTAAAACCTTTGGCACCATTGAAAGACTCACAAGTTAACGGTTTACAGTCAAGTACCCCTCCTAACACTATTCCTTGCATTACATAACACTGACAGACCATAAACTTCAAGATTACCGAACAACATGACAGGTAGACATCAATCAACAAGTAGACATCAATTAATGTCACCGGATAAATAAACTCATAAGAAAATGTTCATTCAAATCTAAATAAAATACAAGTCGGCATAAAGTCGAAAAAATTAGAGCATTCTCCCTCCATGTGAGGTTTTACTTTGGGTTCTAGCAGATTTGTCCAACCTCCACAAAACATGTCAGTAGGGTGTTTGTTAACTTCAGTACAGAGATGTGTGTGATCGAGCCGTTTCCCATCCAAAGTGTATTACATCTCCTGGGGTAAAATTTATGCCTTATTTAGATTATTGAATTTGGGTTAAAAAAAACAACAACTGATTCACCATTTAACAAAAGCAGTAAGCTGTAGAGCACCTCTCCCTGTGGAAGGGAGGGGAGATGTACAGTCTAATTGTGTCATAAATTAATATATGCTATAAACCACCTCTGTTACAGGTCCAAAGTTTGATCTTGTATGAGTCATGGCTGACTCTGCCTGGTGGAAACTGACCTTCTTGAAGAAGAAGTCATCTGAGTCCAAGGTCCTTTATGAGATCCCAGCAGAATATGGAAGCAACACTGGCAATAAAGAGTCGTCCGGCTCTCCTCAAAGCACCGATAGTGCCGACGCCAAGCTAGAAAAGATTGTTGACAGGTCTGCTACCAAAAGTCGTCATGTCAAAGTCTCACACTCTGGCCGTTTCAAAGAGAAAAAGAAGGTTCGGTCCACTTTGACTGAAAATTCCAACATGTTCAATGAACATAGCAGGACTGATAAGAACTTCACCATGGAGAAATAGCACATTCTTAAAAAGAGGCTTTTCATCCATACACAATACACCCACACTTTTTTTTTGATAAGTAAATCCAAATCAATATAAACATAAATATACACATATACGAGTTTATATATTGCTCCAAAACTTCCACATTCATCTTATCTAGTCATAAAAGTTTGAGTGTTTGTATGTTTAAGTGAAGACAGCAGAACAGCTGCTTCCAATGTTTCAATTCTCCAGGACATTTACGAAGGGCAGATAATGTACATGTGTTTCAATAAAACAGATCTTCCTTAGTGTTGGTGTTGCCTATTGTTTGCCTCCTGTTTGATAACATGAGCCTCATAAAATCAGGTGACTGATAAAAGAATTGGCACTTACGGCTCTGCTTTCAGTGCAGCAAGGCACTGTAATACCTGTGTAATAACTCGCCTGTAGTAACTAACTACAGTATCATTTGTTACAGCAGCGCCATCTGCTGGCCTAGCAAACTGCTGAGCAACACATTTCTCTTCAACGCAAACACAGTTTGAGGGCAAGTTGAAAGGAAGAGTACCAATGGTTCTGTCATTTCTTGGTGATTTGGTTTGAGTATGGGTTATTCTGACTCTTTCCCTTCATCCCAAGATGAACCATTGCTATCCTGATGCTATCCTCACTCTCTCACCCATCTGCTTATCCTGGGAGGAGGCATGGTACACTTTGAACAGCTCACGAGTTCATCGCAGGGATAACACACACAACTATTCACACTCACACCTAGGGGCAATGTGAAACAGCCAATTAACCTACTGTGTCTGTGCTGTGGGAGGAAACTGGAGTACCCAGAGGAAACCCACACAAGCACAGGAAGAACATGCAAACTCCACAGAGAGATGCCCTCGCTAAGCCCAGGACTCGAACCCAGGACCTTCTTATCGTGAGGCGGACGTGCTAACCACTACGCCACTGTGCCACCCTTCAAATTCTTTCATTCATGAAGACCAATGAGTACATGATACATCATTTCACATACATCATATCATTTTAGTACAGTACCAGACCTTTTTTTTTTTTAGAATTCTTTTCATAATCACTATCTGTACATCACTAGAGGCACTTGCTACACTACAGTAACACAATCTGAATGATTAAAATGAATGGCATCAGTTTCTTCTCATTTCAGCTTACTTGTGGAACCAGTTGAGATACTTTACCAGGTAAAATCAATTCCATTTCATTCTAACATCAGTTACGATTTGCAGAAATGTGGTTTTTACAGGTATTCCCTTTAGTGATATCACTGTTGATACTGTAAAAGAATATACTTTTGGAACAGAGATGAAATGCAACAGTGCTTATTCTACATATCAAGCTGTAGGTAAAAGTAACCCAGCTGTAAACAGGAAGCTCTTCTTATCTAACAGCCAGAGTCGGACCATTTCACCCGGACCACTTGTTATTTGTTGATTTTTCATTTTGCTATACTATATCAATACTGCGCGGGAAATTATTAACTCTGCATTTAACCCATCCAAAGTGAGCACACACACACACACACACACACACACACACACACACTCAGAGCAGTGAGCTGCCACACAAATTGGGGCGCCCGGAGAGCAGTTGTGGGTTAGGTGCCTTGCTCAAGAGCACTTCAGCCATAAAGGTGGAGGAAGGAAGGTGCAGCTCACTCCCAAACTGCCACACATTTTTTTTTTTTGCAGGTTTTGGGAATCTAATCAGCGACCTTTCGGTCCCAAACCCACTTCTATTACCATTAGGCTGTGGCTGCCCCCATTTTTGGGCCAAATGAAGCATGGGTAATTATTACTGGGTCATTTTTCATCTGTTATTAGATTTATAAATAAAACATGAAGTTCTGAAGCTGAATTGTAAATTGTATTTTAATCTAAATGTGATCATCTACATGAAAGACGATGTCACCCAAATAGAACCACACGGTGTATCATCAGCAACATATTCACTCTTGCAATATTGATGTCACAATAATATTACACAATTGTCAGGGATCACCTTAATCTAAACACACTGATATGTTATTGTTTTTGCTAGATTAAAAAAATCTGCATAAATAGTTACAGCATACAAAAGCAACAACACCGGGAAACAAAAGTTACTAAAAGTCACGATACCATACAAAGTTAAAATGCTGCTTGCTTTTTACCCTTCGGCCGGTTATGGCTGGAGGGGCATTGTCATTGACTTTGTGGCCGGACGGGCAGACTGGCGTGCGACGTGACAATAAGTTTGTCCGGGTTATTGCTCGGCTCATCCACATGCCAGAAATGTTGCACAGGCACTCCCTATGACCTAAATCTATACGTGGGGTAGCTAATTTGCATATGAGACCTCTGACGTTGGCACAGTGACCTTGAACATATGAAGTTTGTCCTGTGCTTCAGGCATCCTGGCTGAGGGGTTACGATGTTCTATAGAACAGCTATTTTTGTATGGGTCACAGTTCATACTCTTGAGGATGCACCATATCAATCAATAACCTACTAAAGAGCCTCAAACATAACAGGCTAAATCATTATTCATTTTATGGCACAAAACCAATTTGTCTAAAACAGATTAAACCACAACATTTTAACAGCATCTCATCTCATTGATCTTATCAAAAATATAAAGCATGAGTTCCACTTAACTTCCTAATGTACTGTAATTAGTCTAAATGATGATGCTCTTGAATGAATAGAGTTTTCTCTCAGGGTGCTAACCGGTGGTACACCCAACCTCCCTCAGCCTCATGCTGCATCTCTTGAAGTTCAGTCTCTCCCTCCTTGATTCTTGTGAAAACAATACGATCATGCAGTCTGTTGGTTTGGCCTTGCCAGAACTCAATTGTGGATGGCTTGACAATGTAGCCTCCCCTGCACAAAAACAACCCAACAAACTAACTGTTATAACACCGACCAGGACAGAATTACTGCTATGAAAGATATTTAATTTTTTATTTAATAATAATTTGATATTTAATTTTAATAATATGCTGTTACTAAAGCAACCTAAAGCTACTCATTTCTCTGACACATACCAATAATCCGGCACAGGAATCTCGGTGTCCTTGTATTTCTCCTCCAACTCTGCATTCTTCTCTCTTAGGTACTGAGTAAAATATCAGGTGATTACAACAGGTGTTTGTTTTCATTCATTCATTCATTCATCTTCTGAACCGCTTATTCCTAATTAGGGTCACGGGGAGGCTGGCGCCCATCTCAG
>JAOUQZ010000051.1:14506102-14521699 GCA_028564935.1 Neosilurus hyrtlii
CACACACACACACACACACACACACACACACATACACATACACACACACACACACACACACACACACACACACACACCATCTCATGGCAGCATGATCCACTTAAAAACACTGATGCCCAGAAAATTCACTGCTGCTCTTAGAAGTCTTATGGCATTTATGGCTCTGCTTTCAGTCAGACAAAGCAAGAACTTTATTGGACGAATGCTTGAAAAATGTTCCACCCCTGAAGCCGAGCTTCTCCGGGACTCTAAGAGGAATGGGCAAATCAGGACACTGGGCTGCTGCATGATGATTGAAGGAACTGGTAAAGTGGCTGGAACCTCTGTTTGATTGAAGCATTTCAAGTTTATTTGAACACTGATTTTAGCTTCTTGTACTCTGTTTGTGCCATTGATATACCTTATTATTTTCCTTGGTACATATTTTATTGTAAATAAAATCATAAATATAGCATCCCTGAGTTTGCTTCTTGTTTTAGTTTAGCAAAGTTTGTTTATTTAGTTGAGTTCTCTAGCTAGCTGTGCATAATGGCAGACAATACGAGAGACTCACAATTAAATAGCAGGCAGACCAACGCACATGGCTGATTTGGTTAAAAAGTCAGGAAAAAAAAACCGTCTTTTCAACGCTCTTGGTGTGACAAGATGAGCTGGCTTACTGTTAGAGCTGTGATAAAGAGGATATACTGCTGGCCTTTTAATGTAACCATCTCAGGCTGCTACGCCAAAACTGTTTTTTGGTAATCTGGTTAACTTTAACAAGCATGCATAAGAATTTACATATAAACAACACGATGCAACAATCGACAAATTTGACAAAGTAACCACTATTGATGTGGTCTCAATACTAATGGATGACAAATACATGTGTGTAAAAAGTCTTGGTCATATGTAACAGTCTATGCCATGGAACTGAGAGCAATGCAAAAAAATATCCAAAAATACATTTTATTTAACTGCACTTTAGGGGTATCAATTATTTTGCTACACGTTTTCATAGAAAAAATAATACTAAAGCACTGTAGCTCTTTGTGGCAGCAAGGGTGTGATCAAGAGCCCTCTGCAGACCGATTAGCATGAACCAGAAGGGACCATGCTGAGTTTCACCTGTGTGTAATTACCAATACATACAGTATTTATATCAGTTATTTGTGTGTTTACAGGGTGGAGGCCAGTAGTGAGCAATAGAATTGCCACCACAAAGTGTGTGTGTGTGTTTGTGTGTGTGTGAGTCAGTATGGTTTATTGTGTGCCCCAGAATGTGACCAACATTAATAAATGTGACTGAAAATAACCAGGTGACGTGTTAAAAATGTATAATTTTTAAAAAATGTGAACAGTCCACCTGTCCCCGAGTCTTCAGTTTCCTGAACCTGAGATCTGCCACTCTTATAAAAAACAATTTCATTAGAATAAAGTAAAACTACACAGCCAAATGCATATGGACATCTGACCATCACACCCATGTGTGTGTGTTTTCCCCAAACTGTTAACACAAAGTAGAAAGCACTACGGAATGCTGTAGAATGACAATTTCCCTTACCAGAACTAAGGGTCCTGACCTGTTCCAGTATGGCAATGCCCCTGTGCATAAAGTGCAGTCCAAGAAGACACGGCTTGCCAAGCTTGATGTAAAAGAACTGTGTCTGACTTCACAAAAGCTCTTGTGGCTGAATGAGCAGAAATTCTCACAGTCATGTCGGAAAAACTAATGAAGAGTTGTCCAGCAAGACTGGAGGTTAATATAACAACAAAGGAGCTAAATCTAAATTAATTGTAATAATAAAGGACTAAATCTGGCATGGGATGCTCAGAACACACATGTCGGTCTGATAGTCAGATGCCCACCTATTTGTGCATATCATGTCTTTTGAGTTATCTGTAATATTTATTAAATACAATAACTTTCCCCATTCTTGTTTGTGCTAGTAATTGTGCAGTATCTTAAATAATTAGGAATGTATTCACTCACCTGCCTATTTAGCGGTTCCCAGTAAAAGACAAGGCAAGCATGAGGATTTACCTCCTACAAGAATAGACCACAACAGACCATGTAAATATCGGGTGATCTGGACTCTGAACCAAACTATATGAAGATCCGGGACAGACTGTTTAGAAACACTCACCAGCTCTTTTCCTTTACGACTTTCATAGTTCGTGAAGAAGCGAAAGCCCTCGTCACTGTAACCTTTCAGCAACACCATTCGAGCAGAGGGCCTCCCGTCCCTTTACACATAAACGACAGCACGAGTGATACAGAAGCATACTGTTTAGGATCTTAAAGTGTAGCGTGTCTCCTCTTAAAAATATAATCCAATGCATAACATTCTCACTTTGTTGCTGTTGCAAGGCACATGGCATTGGCCTCACCAATTTCAGGGCACTTTGCTGCTTGATCAAACCACTCGCCAAACTGTTTAATAGGGTTGAGGGAACTGAGCTGATCCTCTTCAAAACACTGCAGGGTGAAATGAAAACTGCCCTGAATATGCATGAGTCTATACAGAAAAAAAGTCTCTGTCAGATTATATTCATGGCATTCGCCAAACGCCCTCATCCAGAGCACTTACATTCATCATTTATACAACTGAGGCGTTGAGGGGTTAAGGGCCCGGGAATGGCAGCATTGCCAGAAGCTGGGGCTTGAACCCCTAACCTTGTGGCTACTAACTCAGAGCTTTAACCACATCCAGATCATTAGCACTACTATCTGAACACAGAATCCACTGGATCATCATGTCTACATCTACCATAATAACATAATCACACCTCTGAGTACTGTGACACTGTGACATATATAAATATTAATCAAGATTTCTGTAAAAAAAAATAAATTAAAATAAAAAAAAACTGGGGCTGTAATTCCTCAGAGGTGTCATGGTCATGACGTGTGTCAGGTCTCAGCCAATCAGAGACGGGTTCAGGTCCAAAGGTCTGATTAAAAATATAAACATTACCTCCTCATCGCCTTTGTATTTCTTTCTCATATCACTCAGATCCATCTTTATGTTGTTATGCGTCGACTTCTTGCATAAACAGGAAGAAAACACGGTTCGATGGGAAGCTGACAGGGAATCTACAGGCGAGATGATGTGCCAGGTTCCCCTGATGAACCTCAGTGGCGACCTGAAGCTCAACAAGATTCTCATGCTGTTATGGCCGTGACGTAATCACGTCCAAACATCTCTACGTAACACGTCAGTGAATATAAGAAACGACAAAAGTCACCGTGGGGTTTAATTTAGTAGCAATAACAAGTTATAAAGAAAACGACAGTAAAACGTACAGGTTTTAAACGTGTATTATATCAAGTGTTAAGTCAGGAGTAGTCCACTGCGGAAATACGTGAGGCGAGGCACCCGCCCCCTAACGTCACATCCGGTCCAAGATGGCGGCGACCTTGTGTGGCTTAATTGTCACAAAAACAGGTATTTTTGTTAATTTATTGAATAGTTTCGAATACTTTTTAACTGTATGATAGTTTAAAAATAGTTTTAAAGTGTATAAAAGAGGTAAAGTCAAATTTTCGAGTAGACGTATTTCTTTAGCAGTGTGTTTACTATATTAGGAACCGTATATGTGTGTAGGGGGGTGATGGTGGTGGAGGTGGAGGTGATGGTGGTGGAGGTGGTGATGGTGATGGTGATGGTGATGGTGATGGTGGAGGTGTGGCGGTGTTACTTGTAGTTTTTTCAGTAGACTATAACACAATAACAGTTGGCTTGTCCTTTATATTCTTGCAGGATGTCTGCCTGTGGTTCACAGTGTGCGTCATGGCTCCAAGGCAGTAACCCGTCACAGAAAACCCATGCACATTCTGAAGCAGAAGCTGATGGCTGTTACGGAATATGTCCCCCCTAAACCTGCTGCTCCTCCCGGAGCTTTCCCAGCGCACGACCAGAAGACTCAGGAGGTTGGTGATCATTAAGCTACCCTGGAACCGTTAATAGTGAGCTCAGTTGTGTAACAGAGTGTCATTGGCCAGTATTATATTCATATATTTAGAAATTGCAATTGTTATTTTACAAATGTTGTACACCTGATCTTTCCACCCATATATGCTTTACTTGAACATCTTACTCCAGGTTTAGTCCCCTGTTTCTCTTAATGCAACAAGAAGTTGTAGAGGGGCTGTGGGCATTTGTATATTCAACCACAAGAAGAAAAAAAAAGATTAGGGAGGTCATGCTGGAATCCAAAGCTGTTGATTGGGGTTGAGGTCAGGGCAGGACATAACTTGGCCAGCTATGTTTTGTGTACAGGAGCATTGCCCATGCGCTGTCATGTTTGTGCCTTTTAACTACAGCGAGAGAAATTTTGGGAAAAAACAAAGTGCATATCAACTGGTAATACATAGTTTTTCACATCACAAGGCAGTTTATTTTTCACCCAGCCAAAGTTGAATGATTTTTAAAAAGAATACATAAGTATATAAAATTAGGTTTCAGAATGAAGAAAAACTTAAGCAGTCCTCAGGGCTGGAAAATTGTGGTCACTTGTCTTTTGTGTTTGCTGTTTTCTTTTGTGTTAGTGGCAGTACTGGTGGGCTCAGTGGATGCAGTGTTACTAATGACAGATGAAAATGAATTGATTGATGGATTAGTAGACTTCGACAGAAAAGAAAATATTGTTTTTATGGATTTGTGTAGACAATTCTCAATATGTGTGCTGGGTTTCTTTTTCCAAGTTTAGTTGCAATACAGATGCACTTGACTGCATCTCAATTTCAAAGCAAACATGAACACTTGGTTACAGCATATGGATTTAAGTGGATCTAAATCAGGGGTCCAACCCTGTTCTTGGAGAGCTACCCCCTTGAAGACTTTGTCTCCAACCTTATTTATGCACACCTGTCCATCTGATCATTGCCATAAGAAGTTCTTGATTAGCTAAAAGATGTATGTTAGATTCTGGTTAGAGGTAAAACCTGCAAGAAGAATGCTCTCTAGGAACAGGATTAGAGACCCCTTATCCAAATCAACTCTACTGATTTATATATAACTAGGTAAGTCTATTGGGCTTTTAACTCGTGAGCTTATTTTGGTTTCTGTTGTGTGAAGCGACTAGGAGTTCGACTCTACTTGCAGATTACCTTCCCAGTATTTTTACTGGTACCCATTTATACTGCTGGGTGCTGGGTGGACAATGGCACACTTGTGGTTAAGACCCTGCCCAGGGGTCTTGGCACGGTTTTAACCCACAACCTCTCTCTCTCTCTCTCTCTCTCTCTCTCTCATATAACACCTCAAGGAGGAATGGGGTAGGCAATAAGGGTTTAGGGTGAATTAACCAATTGTACCTAGAAGTACATTTATTAAAAAATATATAAATAATGAACAACATTTGGAGTAAAATGAGGCACTGATCCAAAAGCGAATGTGAATGTAAAATGTATTTGTCTGGTGTCTATTAACTAGGAAAGTGGCCTGATGAGGTTATTGAAAAGAGATCTGGAGACAGTCTTTAGTGAGAGTAAGATGATTGCTGTGCTTCAAAACAATGCCATTACTGCTGAGGACATGCTGCTGCTGAAGCACAGGCTTCGAAAACATGACATCTCCATTAGATTTTTCCCTAACCAGGTAATGCATTTGTTTCAGTGAGTTGTAAACTCTCCTCAGTGAAAATGTAGATGTTTTCAGTTGCTCAGTATTTCTCACATATGCTTTCTGTGGGTTTCTTTCTGTTTAAGGTCATGAGATCCTTTCTTACCGGCAGTCCATATAGCAACATGCAGCCTCTGTTCATTGGACAAACTGTGTTGTTTGTCAGCAAAGAGCCAAAAGCTAAGGAAATGTTACATGTGTTAAGGAGTAGTCCACAGATGATACTCTTGGGTGAGCTTTTTATTATTATTAACTGGTTACACACGTGTTTTTAACTGTTATCCATATGTACCTTAGTACCCCAAGTGACAAGAAGTGTTTTTCCAGGTGCCTGTATTGAGAACACACTACTCTCCCGAGAAGGAATTCTTATCTACTCCAAGATGCCAACCATGCGCACTGTCCATGGTGAGCTGATTAGCAGCTTCACTTTGATGACTTCACACACTGTTTCAATGCTGCATCGGCACCCTGCGTACCTCTCTGCTCTCCTCCAGCAGTATATTAAACAACAGCAGCCTGCAGCCAGCGTCGAGCTCGAGGCAGCCCATAAAACTGAGGAAACAACAGCTTGAATTGATTTAGTTCATGTCCATAAACATAAAGAATATTTAATATAGTGTGGACGTAAATATGTTGGGTATTTATGGACTGATCAGTGGAATACTTGACATGAAATGATTCCGAAGATGTTCTAAGATATCAGATTCAGTCACCATTTTTTTTTTTTTTTTAAATATGAAATTATATCTTTGTCTGCTCACACACAGCACTGTTTGATGTAGAAATAAATGTCGGTAAAGTATTTATTTTTCATTTGGGTTTCTTACATTGTTTTCCTAATGGAATAATATTTCAGTTATACAGCTATAAAGATTAGGAAGAAACTGGTTTCAGTACAGGTAATACACCTGTTCTCTTGAATCCCATTGACAGTCTCTGAATTATCTTATTACTTTTATGGTTTCCACCTTATTAAACAGTTAACGTGAACGCCGGAATCAGTGGTACCCCTTATACACAATAAGTTGAGCACAATAAATATTCTGACTTTAAAGGAGTAATATATGTAATCAGTTCATGAATTTAATTGCAGGTAATGATGTACCATTGTTACCTGATATGACAAATAAACTTAAAACTTGATAGTTTAATATTCATGTATAAAGGAACACTGAAATTAAAATCATCTTCTAGTATAATATATAAATACTAGTTTGTGATGCCTGCCCTCTTGAGAAAACCTACAGAGCCCCTTTCTGTTATATTTATAGATTGTAGTGACATTTATAGAATATCTCTCCGCTGCTCCATTGAGAATATTTTATATGGTTGGTCTGTGGATGTGGACTTTGATCAGTTCTAATCACAGGTATTAGACCACATATTAAGCCATTCATCTCAAAATATTCTTTTGTGTTTCTTTGTATATGTGTTCTTTGGGACTGAAAGGTCGCTAGTTCGATTCCCGCACCAGCAAGAAAAATGTGGCAGCGGGAAGAGAGCGGTACCTTCCCATCCTCCACATTCATTGCTGAAGTGGCCTTGAGCAGGGCACCTAACGCCACCTAACTGCTTTCCAGGCGCTGCAATGTGTGGCTGTCCAGTGCTCACTTTGGATGGGTTAAATGCAGTAGTCAAAGTTTCCCTTGTGAAATTAATACAATATAAAATAAAATAAAAAAAAATGCATGTCATATGTTGACGGTGAATGACAAAAACCTTTGGCTTTTAATGTAACGGCTACAACATAATGGTGAAATTCAGGCACTGTATATTGTTACATGCTATTAGGATAGAATTGTGATTCTTTCATTCTCCTTCCCCGTTTGCTTCACTATGTGTAGGAACAGTGTGTTGCTAGCAGGATTACACAAAAAGTAATGTGCAGATTTTTTAGGAACTTTCTTTCAGAAGTGGGGCTTTGGACATGAAAGGCTCCTACAGATTTTGGAGATGATCTGGGCTAAATTCTGGATCCAGGAATTTTTAAAGGATTCTTTAACTTGGTGAGAATGGAATTTTTTTTTTGGGAGTGTGGTATTACAGCAGAACCTTCTGTTATTTTATTTTTTATTTTTTGGCCTGGCGGGTTGGCACTGAGTGTTCTTGCTTTCAGTTATTTTATGAGGAAAAGTTTGCTAAATAAAACGAATTATTGTGTATGTATATGTATATTTCCTATATTTTATGAAGGGTTTCAGTAATTATGAAGGGTCTGTGACATATATATCTTCCTACCACATTCAGAATGAATTTATGTGTTTATTTTAGTTGCTGATGAAATATTGCTTACCTAAAGAATCACTAGGGGGAGATGCTACTCTTTCACTGAAGGACGAGTGATCATCTTGCATTAAAATGGCAGCTGAAGATTTGCTGTTGGGTGTCTCTTCAGAGCCGTTTCACCTGTCCCTCTAATTCCTCTGACTCCTTCGTCACTAATGCGGATAATGGTTTATCTCTGGAAGATGTTAAGACACTCAGTAGGTGGTTCAAGAATTCGCAGCATATGTTCTTTTTGGAGCATACTAAGATAGGCGTTAATGAAGAAACAACTGATTTGTGTGGAGATGGATTTGGAGATATTTCTGAAGTAGACTTTGTATAAGAGACTCAGGTAAGAGGGAAAAACATGGATAAATTTATTATTGACATAAAATATCTATTTCTTTACTTTTTTATTTTACTTTTTCACACTGTGTAGTGGATTCTTTTTATTACAAGAGCCCCATAAGAATGATGTTGATAATAATAATATAAAAAACCACCCCTTTTCCTTACTAGAATATGAAATGAATATTAAAAGGAATAGAAAGCATGTTATTTGATAGTACAATACAACTGCAGAGGAGGTCACATCACTTATTAATGTGTGCCATGCATTATCTGTTTTAAATCCAGTTAACACCATTAACAAAACAAATATCTTAAAACCATGATGATAAATGAAATTGTGTAACATGACAGTGCTCAAGTTATGGTCCAGTGTTGTTTTTGTTCTTGTTGTATTTTTTTCCATGTTGAGTAAGCAAGCCTATTGTGCCTCGTAAAATCTCTTTATCCTTTTTCTTCCTGCATACTTCTGCAGCTGAGGTCAATCCAGCCTCAGAGGTAAATCTTTCACGATCCCTCACTTGATCAGGTGAATGTCAATATCCAGACTAAAAAAAAAAAAAAAAAAAATCCCACTTTGTTATTGCAAAAGCATGTAGTTTATCATTTCACTAAATCTCTCATTTCTTTGTCTTTTATTTGTTAACAATACTGAACAGTCTAAAAAAACTTCCTTTACAGAAAAGACACTCAAACGTTCATATCTAAATAATCACATGATGCTCACCGAAATCCACACATGTGGTTTTTAGAGACTTTATATAGGTTTCACAGGTTTTTCACAGGTAGGGCGTGTGGTTTATTTTTTTTGGATGCAGCCACATATAATTTACACAGTATCGTATATTTATTTCAAACCTGCAATTTTACATGTCTTGATAATAATGATGTTGACAATTAACAACAAACAAAAATTTGTAAAAGAAGAACACTAAAATAACATTGCTTACAGCCACTTACCCTAATCCTCTCACACAGAGACTTTAGATTAGTATCTTGAGGTATACCCTGCACTACTGGTGTACTATATGGTAAGCCCATTTTAAAAAAGATTGTTTGCGCAGTGGCTTAGTGGGTAGCATGTCCACCTCACTAAAAAGTCCTGGGTTTGAGTCCCAGGTTCGGGGCATTTTTGTGTGGAGTTTGTATGTTCTTCCTGTGCTTGTGTGGGTTTCTTCTGGGTTTCCTTTCACAATCTGAAAACATGCACATTAGGCTAATCGGCTGTTCCAAATTGCCCCTAAGTGTAAATATGAGTGTGAATGGTTGTGTGTATGTTTGCCCTCGAATGGACTGGTGAGCTGTTCAGGGTGTACCCTGCCTTCACCCAGTGCTGACTGAGATATGAGTGAGTGTTTGCAGTGGTCAGGATATTGAATAGATATTGAAATAATGATATTTAATATCCTGATATTTCTTGCTTATCATTGGGACTTTTTCTAATCCTTGATCTAACAGGAACTCCCAGACAGTTTCTTCATCACGTTATTCAACATTCCATTTGTAGTAAAGCCTTAAAGCATAATTTGTCTAACTGTGGCTGAAGTCTACTTTATGGGCATGTGTGAGCATGTCAGTATTCTTAGCAACTGTACTAGTTTTAAAACACACCCACCTGTTTATATTTCTTATAGTCAGTACTTTTGGATTTCAGCTTCATCATGGTTCTGTGGTGTAAGGCTAAACCTGAAGAAGTTAAGTTTTATGGTATTTATCTCATTTAATTTAGCTTGTAAAGGGTCATTTTAACAAAATTGGTGTTTTAATTGGTGTTCTTTCAAACAGCTAGAAAAGGTGAGTACCGGTACTATGTGTCTTTTAAATTGAGCTGTCTGGTCTTTGCTCTTTAAACATATGATGAACAATCTGAGTAATCTACTTGAAATCAATGGATTGGATGCTGGAGCTAAAAAATAAGAAATAAAAAATAAAAAACGTTCTTTAACATAACAGAGGAAACATTCTTCTGTGTTTTTCCTGTTTATGGTTCTACATTGATGCTAAGGTTATTTTTCTTTTTAATGCATACAAGACATTCCTTAGTATAGATAAAGTGTAAAATAATGTTGTGGCAGACTTAATAGTTCTTTGGTCCTAAAACTAATTACTACATTGTTGGCATCAAAACCTTGTTGGAGAAGAAAACAGTTATAGATATTTACTTGTTAAGGTGAAGAAACTTGTCATATTTTTTCTTTTCAGATATATTATCCTCTAGTCAACAATGAACATTTAAGCAGAGTACATTTAAAAATTCAACCAAGAAGTAAAAGTATATTTTCAATATGGAGCCCTATGGATCAGTGCCAGACAACAGTCAGACCGGTCTGGATAGATCATCTGCTGGACTTCAAAAACCCACTCACTCCAGGAGCAGCAGCACCGCATCCTCTCGTTACTCACGACAGGTATATCCACCCACAAACACCCTGATTTCTCACCAACTTTTTACCATGTCATTGTATTCCTTATGAGCACAAAATACAGTCACTCTTTTGCACTGGGAACCTGTTGTTCAACCTCTAAATCTCAAATTAAATGCCAGACAAGTCTTAACCAGTCCTACTAAGGATGTGCTCTACATTACTGTGGACTGTAGGGAAGATTCAGGATTTTAGATTGAAATATTTCTATTCATGCTTTACCTGAAATAAAGGCTTTGTTAATGTTTCATCTTAAGAATATAAAAGACTGGGAGATTATGGATGACCTACAGGAAGATTGTGGTGCCAGGGGTGAGACCAACCAGGATAAAAGTACTCCTGGCATCTGTGAGGGCTACTTGATGAAGAGGAGAAAATGGCCCCTCAAAGGCTGGCACAAGGTTAGTAAAGCCCATAAAATCCCATTAGGTTTGTTTTATTATGGCCAAAAAGCCACTGATTATAAATTGATACCTAGGAATCCTAAAGAATAGGATCATAATACCCAATGCAATAAAAATAACTTATAATTCCAAGGTCTCGAAAAATTACTTTTTTTAAAATTTGAGTACAGCAGAGGCTTGTTTATGTAGTTGTATAGACAGTAGTTAGTGTGTGTTGATGATTTGCTTTACTTGTATTAATTAGTACCCTAACCATCAAGTATCCAACAGTATTACAAAGTATTAGAATTATTATAGTAATATGTCATTTTTTGCAGAGATACTTTGTGCTGAAAAAAGGGATTCTCCGATATTCCAAAAACCAATATGATGTAAGTAAGATGTTACTCCTTAAACATTTTTAAGCTTCAGACTTCATACTCAGGTCCAGCTCATGTTCTGCTATCAACAGTGCTCTAGAGGGAAATTATGTGGGTCAATGGATGTCAGTCTTGCAGTGATGTCAGTAAACAGAAAGGCAAGACGGATTGACTTGGACACTGGAGACAGTCTCTATCACATCAAGGTGAACTTTCAAGTTATTTATAAAATGTTTATTTGTTTTTAAGTTAAAAGAGGTTAATCACATGGTTTTTATCAAGACAAAGGACCATGATCTGTATTACATCTGGGTGACCAAATTAACTGCCCATCGTTTGTACAAGAGGAATGAGGCAGCACGTGTTCATAGCAGCTTGCTGCGGGCCCTGTCTCATGACAACGATGTACTTCAGGTCAATGGTGCCATGCAAAATGTGGTAAGCTATGAATATTCCCTTAACTACTTTAACCCTCATATGATTCATTCATTCATTCATTCATCTTCTGAACCGCTTATTCCTAATTAGGGTCGCGGGGAGGTTGGTGCCCATCTCAGCCGACTCTGGGTGAGGCCCATTGGACGCCTCCCTAAGGAGGTGTTCCAGGCGTGTCCCACTGGAAGGCGACCCCGGGGAAGACCTAGGACACGCTGGAGAGACTATGTCTCTCGGCTGGCCTGGGAACGCCTCGGGGTCCCTCCGGAAGAGCTGGAGGAAGTGTCTGGGGTGAGGGAGGTCTGGGCATCCCTGCTGCTTTCGCGACCTGCCCCCGGATAAGCGGAAGATAACAATATATACATACACACACACACACACACACACACACACACACACACACACACACTACTGGATATGAGCTACCATGCATTCTGATATCAGGTCATGTACCATGAGTACACAAAAATGGTAGAGAGAAATGGTGCCGAACCTACTCTACTTGAAAACCAAACTCCAAAAATTCTAAATAAAAGGAACAAAATTCGGAATGAAAGTATTTGATAGTAAGAATGTATACAGTATATTGTTAAATTTTCAAGAGTTATTATCGTTGAATTTTTTCATCAAAGCAGTTAATATACAACAAGGTGAATGAGGTGTGTGGCCCACAAAGCAGAAATTGTCTTGGCATCTATCACAGGGTAGAGCATAATAGTCAGCAAGCAAACAGTCTGATAATGAAGTAATTAAGTTATAATACTGAATGTTTTGGAAGCAGAAAAATGGAAGTGTAAGGATCTTACTGAATTTGACAAGTGATCATGGCTAGCTGGCTGGGTCAGAACCTTCAAAAAATGAAGGGTAACTCATGTGGTCTGATTCCACAGAACAACTTCTTGAAAAAAGTTAATGCTGGCTATGATAGAAAGATTTCAGAACACACAGTGCATTGCAAATTGTTACTTATGAGGCGGTGTGACTGCAGAAAAGTTAGAGTGCATATGCTTGACCCCTGTCCATCACAGAAAGTGCCTGCAGTGAGCACATGAGCATCACAACTAGACCAGTGGAGGAAATGTGGACTGATCTGATGAATCACTTCATATGGACAGCTTGATGTGTGTGTCTCACTTTTGTGGGGAAGAATTGGCAACCGAATGGACTATATGTTTTGCTGGGACATCTTGGGTTCTAGAAGTCATGTGCATGTTACTTTGGCACTAAGTTACACTAAATTATCTTCTTAAAGCATGTTTAATACAATGTAAGTTTAATTCACCCTGTTATATTGCAAACATTGTTCAGGAATGTTTTGAAGAAAATTGGCCTCCAAATTCTGTGGGACCTTGGAATGCCCACCTTACAACTTACAGAAACTAAAGGATGTGCTGTGAACTACCAGCTACCACAGCACACCCTTAGATGTCTTGTGAAGTCCATGCCTTAAGGGGTAAATTCTGTTTTGGCAAGTAGAAGCTACTCAATTGAAAAGAAAGGTGGTGTTAAAGTTATGGGTGGTCGGTGTATTAATAATAAATTAATGCACTACCTAACTCCTCATAATATCTTATTAGCTAGAATGATGATCTATTTATTGATGCACGCTAAATTTATATTTTTTACCTGTTGCTTTTTTTTTTTTTGATTTGCATGTGTGTGTATTGAAAGGCAAACACACATAAAATGTTCAATAAATGCAGTGCATATTTATATGATCAGTTCGGTTAGAATTTATATTTGATAAATATTTCACATAAGTAATAAAACATAACCCCACAGTGCAGCTAACTGGGTTATCAAATGCGGGCCATGTCTCTCACTGTCTGTGGTGAGAGGCATGTAAAAGAACCATTGCTGATTTTCATCAAGAGTAGGCTGCATAGCCGTCAGCGTGTTTCTGCCCTATGATAGCCTGGGAGCTGTCCAGGGTGTACTCTGCCCTTGCCCAGAGTCGGCTGAGATGGGCGCTAGCCTCCTCACGACCCTAATTAAGCGATTCAGAAAATGAATGAACGAATAAAACATAACAGGGTGTTTTTTAGGAAAATAATAAATGATTAGATGGTTTTATTGTTATTATATTATTAATAGATGATGTTTTATTTCTCATGTATTGCACCAGTGTAACAAACCGTACATACAAACATACTTTTAACGTATTAATTACCATCTCCTACTTTTAGCTATTTATATTTACACATTAAGGTTATTGCTTGAGTAATTGATATTATAACCAGTCCATAACCTTCACCAGCCTATCTTTTTTCTCTCTCAAAGTTCATTACTCACTCATTCATTTGCTGAACCACCTAATCCTATAAGGGTCATGGGGAGGCTCAGGACACTGAGCGAACATGGGGTACATCCTGAACATCTCGCCAGACCATTGCAAGGCAACACACACATAGCCATTCACATGCAAGGATAACTTGAAAAGTCTGCACAGAAAGACTCAAACCCAGTACCTTCTTGCTGTGAGATGGATGTACTAACCACTACACCACTGTGCTGCCCTCGCTTGAAGTTAATAATGATCAAAAATGAACATACTTCCATGGCTTGTCAGGTTACTGAGAAACCAGAAATTCTTCTATCCTGAATGATGGAAATTTACCGACAGCACAGGGTGTATCCCGCCTGACTGCCTCCATAAATGATCAGTAAATGTTGCCTTACAGAAAACCTCACAGTTACATAATTTAGATAATAGAAAAATTTTATGAAAAGTCAACTGTTACATATTTTTCTTTGTTAATAAAAGCACAATGAAAAAGCTCCTATTTTGTATTTTGCACCTCTTCAAAAATGAAATACAGGTTATATAGACATCTAGATCAGGTATATTATAAATGCACTAGTTAAGAACACAGACTTATTATGAATATATTATGAACTGAATGCATAAAAGCTATTTACAAAAATATTAATAAATACAGAAGTAATAAGACATCCCTTAACATAATTATGCTGTTTTTCGGTGCCAGAGCATGTCTGACTGTTACGTGGCTGATACAGCAGCTCAGAGAGAAGAGCTGCATACTACAGACCCTGCTGTTAATGGGAAAGTATGTGCCTGGCTGCAGCAGGCCCAAGACCCAGACAACTGCACTCAAGGTATTTCAATATCTATAATCTGTAATCTGCCTTTTTTTAAACACAAGAATGTCAAATCATGAGAAATGTACAGTATATTGTATAAGTGTACAGATAAGATGCTTCTGTAGAGGTGTGGCACATTGCAAAAACAGATAACATTTGAAAGTTAAAATTTAAACACTGTAACTGGTTATCAGAATTATGATTGTAATAACAAATTTATTGGTTGCCAAAAACTCGAAGTAACACATATAAATTGGTTGGTGCTAACTATCAATATTGGTTGTCACTAGATTGGTAATAATATTCTTAAGTGATACATGTGGATCATGTATTATGATTCAAAGCTAACTCAGACCTCCTTCAGAGATAACAATGCTCAGATAAATGCTTGATTAGTCTTTAATCAATGGGTCACTGTGTACAGACAATAAATAGCACCTGTAGCTGGACTCTCAGGGTTGTAACATATAAAGGACTACACATCCCCTTTCTTTTAGCCTTTGGGACTATTTAGAACTAGAATTAATTAGAAACACTGGGGCAGTGGTGGCCTGGCAAGTGGTGGCCTGGTAAGTTGCTGGATTACAGATCCCAAGGTCGGGGGTTCAAGCCCCACTATCAACGGGTTCTCACTGCTGTCCCCCCAGTGCAG
>JAOUQZ010000051.1:14543639-14555971 GCA_028564935.1 Neosilurus hyrtlii
ATATATATATATATATATATATATATATATAATCACTGATTACAGAACAGCTTATTCTGAGCATTAATATAACAAGACAAATCAGGTTTTGTTCAGGATTAGTTCAGTACTTACAGCCTACAGATAACTAATTATATCCAACTAGCAAAACTTTTCATGAGACCCCATAACTAATTATATCCAACTAGCAAAACTTTTCATGAGACCCCAGACAGTAGTGCTATTACTATCCTGCGCAGATGCTTCAGCTGTCACTGTGCGTTCTGGCCTTTAAAGCTTTCCTTTCATTTTCAGCTGAAATGCAAATATTTGATACATTATTCCCCCCGGATTTAACTCAGATGTGTTTGTTTTGCCAGGTGAAGTACCCTGAGTTTACTTGGCTTATATGACTTACTAGAATGAATGTGAGCCATGGCTTTACTTACCTGCCCTGTTTGGTGATGATCATCTCGGTCTGGTACTTGTGGAACTTGGCCCAGAGCGGATAGTTGTTGAGAAGCACCTGCGTCTTGCCGCACACCTGTAGGCCAGGTAAGGAATAGATAGGCGCACGCGGGTAGCCGTGCTGAAAGTGTGCGTGATACGAGTCCGCGCTGGCCGTGTAGCCGTCTTTACTGTCCCCATCAGTCCCGGGGTAAGACTGCGCCGCGCTGCTGCTGCGGCTGAACACACAGTTACCGAGCGGAGCCGCCGCCGCCGCCGCCGCCGCGGAGTAAAACCTTCCCGTCTGCGCTCCGAGGTCGCTCGTGCTCTGCTCGCCTGGGTACGACAGCGGAAAGTTGTCCTGGCCGTTTGGAGCCGGGTCTGGATAGTACAGCCTCGTGTCTTGCACGCCCATTTTGAAGTCCGCTAGCTCCTTGCTCCGGTGAAGGTGACCGCTCGTCTCTGCGTCTTTGGCCAAACTTTGCGCGTCGCTTCCATTGAGCATGTTGATATAGAAGCTGCCGCCTATGCCGCCCATTTGCAGGCTCGCTCCGCGCTCACGTGCAGTATCATAGGTTGACTGTTTACTTTCTTTACTTACTAAAGTAAACAGGCTCCACAGAAAACTTTAATGGAAAGGAGCAAAAGCTTTCTGGCGCACAAGCTTCTGACTTGTCACTGCTGCTCCTGTCTCTTTTACAGCCAAAATAAGACCCGTCTCATGTCTGACATGCCTAACATGTCGGGGCTTTTTCTTGATTTATTTCACTGTACTGGATACATTACTGTAATATAAATACCAGTAACACTTTTATATTTTACACCAGAATGAGAGTTGCTGGTCTCCCTGCCTATGATATACATTCGATGAGAGGTAATTGGAAGGGGCGGGGAGTGAAGCTCAGACAGGACGGTGATTGGGGGATATTTGAGCGAGACCCGCCCCTAATCCAATAGTTTACGGGACCTGTCCGATAGGAGCAGGTTAGGGCTTTATCAAACCCCATGAAATCTTTACAGATGTTTTAACACTTCACCTATTTAAATGTTCAGAACTGATCAAAACAGTGTGTGATGGATCATTTCTCGTGAAAGAATGAGTCAGTTACTTAAAATCACACTCTAATATAGAATATATATAGAGTAATGAGAGAAATGGCGACTTACAAGGTTAATGTAATGGATGTTAATGTGATCTAATGTGTCATAAAATGAAATCAACACACAGATGAAATTAAGCCTCACAAACCATTGCAGGGGCCCAGTGTGTAGGGTTTGATAGACATTTTGCTACAATTAAAAAATAAATTGGCCTACGTTACTATTGGTTCAAGGAAGAAGGGTAATTAAAGAAAGAAAAATGTAAAAAGTTCACTGTATTAATTTATATTTATTTACAGACATACCAAGTTTATTAAAAAGGGCTCAGGTTCATGTGTATTTACATAATGTTTATAGTTCTAGAGGATTTTCTAGTTAATAAATTCTTACAAGTCTTTATAAAACAATAAGAATAAGTTTCTTATATTACAAACACCAATCAGTGAACAACAACAACAACAACAACAATAATAATAATAATAATAATTTAATGTGATGTGCACATTTTGGAAGTTTTAAACCATTCTATTTAACTCGTATGCAGGCACACACACACACACACACACACACACACACACACACACACACACACACACACACACACAGTGGAGGAGCAAAAGAGTCCCCCCCAGTACAGGTATGACACAGTTCTGTTTTAATGCTGTCATTGCACTAATTCCACTTTTTGTGTCTCTCCTAGCAAGGTGAGCCCTCAAGGTCACATGCTGAACTCACTGGTGTTGGCACCAGCGGCAGGGGCAGATCATCTTCTGTATTATGCTGAGCAGGCCAGCATGCGTCCCTCTCATTGCTCTGAGGCTGAAAAGCACCTCTCTGACTTTATATACTCTAACTCGCTGCAGGAAATCCATCAGTGTCCCCATGATAAACCTACCTTCTGTCCACAGTTAGCCCACTCACACATTCTCTAATCATATGTACACAGATATTACATTTACAGTCACATCTTCTCCTGCACCCTGCAGTAGTAATAAGTATTTATTCACTGGTTTCGAATGAAAATGCTTCACACATTCAGTATTCACAGCTGTCAACACATTACAGTTTTGTTTTTTAGTTCTGGTGTGCGAGTTAAGAAACTTTAGTTGCTTTCAGTTTTATTTCCATAATTGGCATGTAAATATGAGAATACAGTAGATTGTACAAAGGAATTTTAAATAACACATTCAAGTGAAACTCAAAAAAAAATTTATATCGTGCTCAGATTAGAATATAGGCTCAAAGTGTCACACTCTAATCAGCTAATTAATCCAAAAGTTAGTCTCTCAGCCTGATTCAGTAGAATTCACAATAATGGGGAGGACTGCTAGCCTGACAGTTGTACAGAAATCCATCATTGACACCCTACACAAGGAGGGAAAACCTCAAGAGGTAATTGTAAAAGAAGTTGGATGTTTTCAAAGTGCTGTATAATAGCACATTAATAGAAACTTAAGTGGAAGGGAAAAGTGTGGAAGAAAAAGATGCGCTAGCAGCAGGGATGACCGCAGCCTGGAGAGGATTGTCAGGAAAAGACCATTCAAAAGTGTGGGGGAGCTTCACAAGGACTGGACTGAGGCTGGAGATAGTGCATCAAGAGCCACCACACACAGACAGATCCTGGACATGGGCTTCAAATATCGTATTCGTCTTGTCAAGCTGCTCCTAAAAAATCAAACAATGCCAGTAGTGTCTTACCTGGGCTAAAGAAAAAGGATGACCATTATGACCAATGACCATTACTGTGCTGGATTGGCCAGCAAACTCGCCTGACCTGAACCATAGAGAATCTCTGGGGCATTGCCAAGAGAAAGGTGAGAGACATGAGACCGAACAATGCATAAGAGCTGGAGGCCGCTATCGAAGCATCCTGGTCTTCCATACCACCTCAGCAGTGCCACAGGCTGATAGCATCCATGCAACGAAGTACGGAATACATATGCATGATTATACTTTTCAGAGGGCTGACATTTCTGTATTTAAAATCCTTTTTTTTTTATTTCATGTAATATTCAAATTTGGATTTGGGGTTTTCATAAGATGTAAGCCATAATCATCAAACTTATAACAAATTAAGGCTTGAAATATCTCAGTTTGCATGTAATGAGTCTATATAATATATTATATATCAGTCACAGGAGCATGTTCAGTTGTTCAGAAATCCTTCCTGTGGCCATTAAACTGTACAACTCCTCCACATAGCGACAACATCCACTGTTATCCATTTGCATTCTGCTGTTTATCATACTGATAATATTGTACATTTTACTCACTGACAGGATTCATTCTGTATCTGTTTATATAGATATTAGTAACTTCTAATTTTAGACTTACATACATTACTTACATATATTATATAGTTTCACCTCTATGTTACAGTATAACCTTTTTATTCTATATTAGATATAATTCATTTGCTTGAAATTATATTGTTTTCCTCAATAAACTTCAAGTATTCAAATTATGTTCAGAAATTATTTTTGCGTTGTTAACATGTAAAATAGATAATTCGAGCCAGTACATCACCTGTCATTATTGACGTGTTTACATAATATCGGTAAATGTGGGCATAGCTGTAGAATAAAACCCCAGGGAACACTTTACAATGTATACTGAGTAAAACATAATGTACAAGTAATAAAAGTGATGACAACATCAGTGTCACTGCAAATTCCCATGCATGGTATGTTCACTTGACAAGTGTTTTTGCCACAGTTTCATGTGTGATATTGAATTATATAGTAGTGCGGTGACCTTCTGACCCAATTTTCTGCAGTATTTTTCTATGTTTGAGATATTCCAGTATTTTAGATTTTTAAATTTGCGCTTGCAAGCTGTACGCTCTAGACAGCTGATTCTGTTTTATTGCATCAGTGCACACCATGGCTGATGTCTGTGGATCACTTCTCTTTGCCCTCAATCCATCCAATACGCATGGAGGAAGGTAGAAGCAGTCGTGTTCCCCACCCCCCATTGAAAGCTGACCAAAGTTAGTGCTTCCATGGACCCTAGCGTGAAAAGATAGGCTGTGCCGCACTGTACTTCATCACTAATGTCAAACAGCACTTGTGTGGTGTGCTTAAAGTGTTCCTGCTGTTTACTTGCTCAGATGGCTAATATGCTTGGTCAAAATATCAAATGAAATCTGCACATAGAATCTAGACCATATAGGTAAAGGTAGTAGAGAATGAAAATCTTTATCTTTGAGTGATTTGTTTGTTGCTTTTACAATATATAGACCACAACAGCTAAAGAGAGTTAAGAGAGGTTTTGGATTTGGGAGCCAGAAGTGGGACATGCTTCATAAACATTGTGCAAATAGCACTAATTAAACAGTCTAAGCAATATAGTTTTTCCAACCCAGTCTCTGCACTAGGCCTTCCTGTCTGAGTATACAGAGGCATTGGGACCTAATTAGCACAACATATGTTTATTTGAATTCCCATGTCGGGTGTGAAAGTAGGCTTTGGGGAGACACCACCTACAGGGGCTGTGAACGCAGTGGGGGACTACGAAAAGAGGCAGTAGAATTAAGAGGTGGAAAAGAGAGAGAGAAAGAGAGAGAGAGAGAGAGAGAGAGAGAGAGAACTTGACGAGAGAGTGGAGAAAAAGGTAGCACTTAGTGTTCTGTGGAATTTGCACCCAATATCACATGAATTCTTTGAGAAGTGAAAATTTATTCCACTGCAGCCTCAGAAAAAGAGACTGCCACTTCCTTAGTTTATAATTAGCTGATAATCAATGCTAAGTCTCTTGAGAGAAGATTTTGCCCCTACTTACTCTGGGCTGCATGGAGGCACAGGGACCAGAGCTCCTTGAGCTATTTCCAATTATGATTTATCACTTTGTAGAGTGAGAACTGTATGAAGCGCCAAGTTACCAAGAGTGCTGACAGTACTGTCAATTTTAACAGTGAATTTATATTGCCACAATAATCACAAAGTCAAGTTCAACTATAGTAATTATATGGCACCTACCTGAGAAAGAACTGTTTCATACAGTTGAAATCATTACCTTAGCATTACTTTATCATTACTTTTCAAACACATGGGAAAACAATAGAAACATCCATCAACATTCAAATTATTTTGTTTCTGTCAGTATGTTGGTGTCATGTGTCTGTCCATAAACAGGTGAGGGGGGTGTGCAAAATGAAGACATGACATTTCATCCACCCAGACATGCACCCAATTATGTTTAGTCACCAAACCTGGAAACCTACAACTGATTTACTTGCACAAGATATCGGTTAATATCTGTTAACTCCAAAGAATTGGAACTACACCAGGAATGCAGACGTGGAGGGTGTATATGTGCCCATGGCCTGGTGTGGCCATGTAGAAATATGGCACGTTGTTGGAAGGGGGCGTCTCGGAGCCTTGCTGTGCTTGCTGAGTTACACAGACAGCGCATTTGACAGAACAGCGCAGCTGTGCTCTCACTTGCATTCCTGTGGCTTGCTCTACTGGCCCAAATGATTCCCTCCAAAACCCAGCCTTCCTCAATTTGGCAAAGTGCCATAATATTCCATCTATTCCTCCAGGCTACCTCACTCTGGCTGCAGGACCAAGGCAAATCACAAAGACTTATGAAGCCAAGCACATACTTGTGTTGCCCCCTCTCTCTCTCTGCTCAGAGAGAAATCATGAATGAGGGAGAGTGTATCTGTATCTGTTGGCCCATGGCCTGGAAAAAGCACTTGGCCCAGTATCAAGTCACCTCTGTGTTAGAAAGTCATGACAATCATAAATCACTCTGAAAGGCAGTTTAAATCTACCTTTATACTGTATATGTACTCTAAGAGAGGTATATAAACACTTTTTATTCACTTAAGAGCAAGTGAAAGTAGACTAATACAAATGAAGATATGATGTGTAAAAATACATCTGTAATACAGTGGCCACATGCATGTAGCTTTAAAACGACATGATGTACCTTACCTGTATACTGAGTACATACAATATAAATAAAGTCTGAGTCTAAATTTGTTATCTTTCTCAATTCCCTTTAAACTAACAAGTTAATGTCTGCCTGGCTCAGTGGAAGTTAGCCGCTACTTCCTAAAAACTTTCGAAATATTTTTTTCACTTCCTAATTTAAATGAATGTGGTTTTACGAGTGGTTTCCAAGAAACATTCTGTTTTCATCAGGGGCTAAAGTACTAAATGGTCTCTCCGAGTCCACTCATTTCTGATCCCGTTAAAGATGGTTTATATATTCAGTGGGTAATCAGCTACTGTTGTATCTTTATTTTAAAAAAGGACTCTTGAGGAACTGGAGGATAGAAAGATGCCAACATTTGTTTTACTCACCAACAGTTTCTTTATACCTGTTCATTAAATCTAGATTGTCAGGCTCCCAGTTTATCCTCTGTGCTTCATATCAATTCACAACACAACATTAAGCTTTGGATGTTCTAGGATGACAGCAGCAGGGTGCATATTGAATAAGAATCACGGAACACTGAAACATTGACTGGACTGCTTAATTACCAAAAATCTTGGACAGCTTGTCATTTATTGACCTGCTGAGGTTACACCTTTCCTTAACTAAGATTTTTCATAATTTTAGCCATATGATTCTGACAAACTTACAAGTACAATAAGACCATTTCCTTAATAGTATCACACGTATACATTTAATATTAGAATATACTGCACAGGAACAGCACAATCTGATGGGTTTACTATCTGGGAATACTAAAATTATTATTATATATTTATTTTTATTTAATATTATATTTTTGAGTGGATAATGCTTGAATCTAAATTACAGAGAGTGCGGTTTGTCACAGTTACATGGAGCAGGCAGTGTCATCATTGTCATGCTTTAAAATCGAAAACATTCATTACAATTCATTTACTTTTCTGAGCTGATTTATCCTTTAATAGGATCACAAGGAGGCTGCAGCCCATTCCAGCTGATTCCAGGCAAAGGCGGAGTACACCGTGAACAGCTCTCCAAGACCATCACAGGGCCAGGGCAAGTATGATGGCATTGTGGTTAGCACATCATCCTCACAGCAAGAAGGTCCTGGGCTTGGGCGTTTCTGTGTGGAGCTTGCATGTTCTCCCTGTGCTTGCATGGGTTTCCTCCAGGTACTACTGTACAAAGACATGCACATTAGGCTAACTGTTTGTTCCAAATTGCCTCTGGTGTGAGTGTGAATCTTTGCATATGTGTTGGCCGTGATTGTCTGGTGAGCTGTTCAGGGTGTACTCCACCTTTGCTCAGTGTCAACTAAGATCCTGAGACCCAAGAAGGATGAAACGATTTGGCAAATGAGTGAGTGAGTAAGTGAGTGGTTTGCCAGTTGAAGGCAGAGAGTGTGTATAGGAGTGTAGGAGGTCCTTCAAAAATGCACATTGGTGCACCATGTGGGTCTTCAGAACAGGTCTTGGCTGAAGTATAGGCAATTAGACAACATTAGAAATTTTTCTCATTTTTTTGCAAAAATTTAAAAACCTACCCCATCTATCTTTTTTCTGCACTGTATCCATTTTCCATGTGTTCCAGCATCCTGATTGCAGGATGATCCAGTAATACTGATGCTCCAACGTGTGCAATGACACAGTTGGCACAGAAGCTTGGCCTGTCACTCTCAGCCTGATGAAAGCACCCACTGCTTTGTGGGAAGTATATTTAGTCTCTCATCAGGAGGAACCACTGTGGGAAAATACAGCACAAGGCTAGGGAAGAGGGAAGACATCCTGTAATGATACCTACCTCTTATTTTACTTAGAAGTTTCTTCCACTCTTTTTTATGTTCACATGAGGCCAGTTTTACAGTCTATTTAATATAATTGCAAGCCTACATTTTTCATGTACTAAATGTCACTAATGTGATAAAGCACTAATGAGCATGTGGGTGACATTTAGGCCATTCAGTAGTGCCTTAGAGGAACTAGAACAAGAAAGACAGTATGCTTTTGGAGATCTGGAGAATCCACCATGAGAGTCCTGAAAGTACAAAAAGCCTACACTGGCTATAAAATGCACATAGTAGTACTTGCTAGAACACATATAATCACAGATACCTGCGAAAAGCAAGAAGCATCATATTAAAATGATATGTCTCATTTTTGATATGTCTCATGTCGTCCTCTGTTATCTGGGAAATGTTTCTTCCATCTGAGTCTGACTGAATAGCAAAACAACTAAGGAAAAATGTCTTACACTCTTGCTGCCAGACTGCTTATATGCTCCTGCAACACACACCCACGCATACAATTGATTTTTTATGGAGTACAATAAATATAAACTGCCTAGCTAATGGGTAATTGCCCATTTGCATTTGTTCACAATATAATTATGAAATTATGTAATTTATCTACTTTAAATGATGTTAACACAATTGAATACTGTAGAGATGACCTTGCACACACTGAGCCTTATAACACTAAGCTTTATAACCATGATTTGTAACTGTAAATGAAACTACTTTTTTGCAGAATGTTATTATTGTTAAAAAAAGTGCAATGCAACTTTTCCTCCTCAAAAAGGAATTCATTAAAAAATTTAATAGAGTAAATAATAAAATAATGAATTATTTCACTGTGATAATATGAACTGAATGAATTTCTACAACTGCTTTCAGACATAACCCTAGCCCTAACCAAAAAACAGGTCTCATTTTTTTAATCTCAAAAACTTTTCATGAAACTGCTAACAAAAATGCAAAACATCTCTTATCGTCTCATCTTTGTACCTCCTACAAAATGAAACTCTGCATTCAAAACCCAAAAATCCCGTTTCAAAATCAAAATTTTTGTACCAAATGACAAACACAGCTATTCACATGTATATGGTTTTATATTTTTCCATCAGTAATTTGCACTAGTGTAATAAACCTAAAAAAGTTCCCTCAGGTTTCCAAAACAATGGGAAAAAGTACTGCAGAATACTAAATAGTTTACTAAAAAAATTTGAGGAAAGAAAGAAATAGTACATTTAAATCTATTTAGTCAACACATAAATGCAAGAATATTTAGGGAGCAGTATTTGGAGTCCCAATACTTTTTATATGAGTGCACTACTGTACCAAACCTGTGTTCGGTGATCTAAATGCCAAAATGCCCAGTATGGTAGCACAATATTGTGTAGTATGCAATACTTTAATAGTTTTGTCTCAGAAAATAAAGTATTTGATTAACATTTTTTTTGTGATTTATAAAATAAAAATTGAGTGAAAGGCTGAGAGTTTGCTTTCAGTTTTGTGGATTAAGTGTGGGGATTTGCTCTTTGAGTGAGCATGTTACTTATAATTAAGCACATATAATTGAAAACCAAACAAACAAATAAAATAGGTTAAATTAATAAAATAAAACAATTAAACACATTTTATTTTTTGGAAATTATCTATTCAAGTAATTTTGTATAGATAATTTTCAGCAATTGCAGTTTTTCATTTAATTTCATTTCCCAGACTGCTTTATCCTTTATATTTATCATGGGAGGGTGGTACCCCTGAAGAACTTGCCAAAGCAGTGCAGGGCCAATACAACCATTCACACATTCACAAGACTATCCAATGGACTTTTCCCCCTCAGCACTAAGCTCTGCCCTACTGTTTACTTTTTCCCCAGTGTCCCACACAGCAACTCTCTCTTGCATATTCCAGACAGTATCGGCGTATGTTTCTTGCCAAATTCATTTACTTTATCACAGACAGGCTTCAATTACATTACTCAAGGGCAAGTTCACAAAGTCAAGGTTATGGATGGAGCACGGGACAATGTAACTGGCATAGCAAAGTGCTGTGTGTTCAGTGGCAAAACAACAAACAAATGAACACCTCAAAAAGTGATTGAAAGGTTTTGGTGGAATCTTACTGCACGTATAAAGCAGGGTGAGTGGTACCTACCTACATTGTAATAATGATAGTTTTAATCAAAATCATTAACTGAATAAACAAACATGGCTAAGTGTTTGATCAAGTGATGCAGCTGGTTAGTTGATTAGCTCTGGTTAGTTTTAACTGAATTTTATAGTGTTTTAACAATAGACACTATATGTACCTTTTAATGAAAAAAAAAACAGATACAAAATCCATATGTCCATGCAGAGAAACTGGATCAGTATTATAGTATTATAAAGGCCTAAAGGACATGGTTAATGTCTGCCTCAGTTTCATTTTTAAATTCAAATATTAATTTTACACTAAGAAATAACTGAATGATGAACAAATGGAATAACTTTTTTGCAGAATGGAAAACAAAAGTTAGGATGAACAAAGTTCTTTCTGTCTTTGAAAACATTTAAAAAGTTCAATGATCAAAAGCCTTGGCAGATCGCTTTTATGGTGTAGCTGTTTGCTTGTATGTTTCAGTTTGCCCTTAGGTTCTAGCTTTGCTCACCCATACTGCTTTTAAGCTGTGGCATGAAGCAGACACTGATGTGTCTGTGTCGATGTGAGTGTCTATGCTCATAGTGTATTTGTGGTTTCTGTGAATGACAGCTGTGAGAAAGGCCTCGGCTTGAGGCAGGACAGCACCAGCACAAAGGAACTGGGGTGGTGGGTGTCATGGTGGCTTTAAGCAGTGTTACATGTGACAACAGCTCACTAACCAGCGGTCTTGCTAAAACCTTTAATTCATCTAGATATATTAGTCTTAATCATTCATATCATTTATTTTTAGTGAGATATGGCCTCTTCAAAATGCATCCTTAGATTCTGGCTCCTAGCAATTCACTAATGAGTGCCAGTCTTCTGGCTTTGGCACTTTTTCCGAAGACACCTCCTCTGACACACGCAGGCCTGTAGTCAACATGCATTATTTGCCTCCCTCAAAACTGACACTGTGGTATGATTGTGCAGAAGCTCACAGAGAATAGTGTAGGAGTTTTAACTTGAGGAGTTATTATAAATAATTAGCATGAGATTTCTCTTTCTGGGGCAGTGGTGGCCCAGTGGTAGGGTGATGGATAACTGATACCAAAGTTGGGGGTTCAAGCCCCACTGTCACCAGGTTGTCACTGCGGTCCTGGCTCGCTGGGGCCTCTGCCCCACCGCCGCGGGTGGCTCTGGCTGGGGCTTTCCTCTGCCACCATCTGAATAGGCCTGGGATTGTCTTTGGTGCGAGGTGGCTTGGGGTCGGGCTCCGAGGTTCCTGCTAATGGCCCGGGTACCTGGTCTGCCATGGTCTCCCTCTGACCGCTGTGAAGGTGTGGTCGCAGTTGCACAGTCTTGCTCATCACTTGTTGCCGATCGCTCACTTGTTCCACATGTTTTGCATGCTGGCACGGCCACTGTGCTGCCTTTTATTTATTTATTTTTTATTATTAGGACGAGGTTTTATTTATTTATTTAGTGTGTGTGTGTGTGTGTGTGTGTATATATATATAATTTATTTGATAATTTTTTATTAATAAAATTTATTAATAATAATTTATTATTCTTTTCTTCCTCCTTATTTCTTTTTTTATTTACTTTTGTTGTTGTTTAGTTTTGTGTGTATACATAACTATTTGTCTATTCATTTATTTATTTGTGTGACCGTTTATTTGTTTGTTTGTTTATTTATTTAGTTGTGTAGTTATTTATTTCTTTTCTTCTTTTTTTCTGTCTCTGTGGCTGTGTGTTCGTTGCTTTGGTGGACGTTGTGATGTGTTTGTGATGTGTCTTTTTGTTCTGGTCGTTGTGTAGTGAACTCTTGATTGATGTCAGCTCTATTTTTTCTGTAAAAGCCGCAGGAAGTTTAATGTTGTATTTATGTACAGATATAGCAATTTGTCTTGTGATAGTTTGGTTTCAAGGGTCATTGCTTTATATCTATAATGTTTCTGTCTCCTCTTTTTTCTTTTCA
>JAOUQZ010000051.1:14588278-14612755 GCA_028564935.1 Neosilurus hyrtlii
ACACACACACACATATATATATATATGTGTGTGTGTGTGTGTGTGTGTGTGTGTGTGTGTGTGTGTGTGTGTGTGTGCATCCACCCATTATCAAATGCCAAAAATCTCAATCAGTTACAAAAAAGAATGCATTAGTAATTTTTGGACCAAATAATATCAGAAGTTTTTTGATGTTATCAAGTGCAGAGAAAATGAGTCATTTAAGGTTTACATGCAAATCCTGCAGGACTTGCAGGCCACAAGAAAAAAAAAAAGCCACAACATAGAAGCTACAAAGTATAGTTCTGTGCGTCAACAGCCCTGTAGATGCTCATTGGTTGTTTACATCTAAGACACTACTGATTTTGCTGTCAGTAAGTAGAGAAAACCAGACATTCTTCTTCATCTTATGTTTGGGATGTGTGATTGAGTTTCAAATAGCTAAGATGTGGTTACTTTATATTACAGCATGACGTGCCTATATTACTGCTCAGGAAAAAAAAAGTTCCAACAAGTTTTTAAAAATGTGTGTACTTCTCAGTTGTTTCAGGTTAGGGCAGGTTTTAAACTCTGAGCCTGTTGAGTTGATGCTCACTAAAGCTGGTGCACCGGCACAACCTAGTCTTTTTTGTGTTATTTAATTTAATATTTTTAATTTTGATGATCTGCTCCTATGCTCCTATTCTTCCACCCTTAAACTTTGCTACTACTCTGCACTCTACTCCTTTTGCCTGGCACTGTTCTGCCTGCTGCCTCCTCCTCTCTGCCCTTGCAGCTTTCTTGCCTGAGGCAATGCTGTGCTTGGTAAAGAGCTCTGCTGTGAGTGAGTGAGTATGCGTCCTGCCATCAACAGGGGTGAGTTACACAGGCTGGCAGTTCAAATACAGGCTACAGCCCTGTGCTCTCTGTTAATGGCCTTCTCCATGATCCTTTACTCTGTACGCTTAACATGTAGTCAGTGCAGACGGGGTGCACAAGGCCAATCCAATAGACTAACACGAAAGGGCGACACAGGTTTTTACATTTTTTATTTAACATTTTTTTCATATGGAGTATCATTGTGAAAGCAGTCTAAGAAGAGAACTATATATTGACTGCTATATTGTCTACTGCCACAGCTAAGATGATTATGCTGGCATAGATTTGTGAAACATCCACATTTCTTTTTTTTTTGCAAATTTGATCTTAAATATACACCATGATGCAAATTTACTTTGCAATAAAACATATGGGGGGTGGCACCTCCGCCTCTCAGCAAAAAGCTCCTGGATTTGCTGGGTTTAGAGTTTCTATGTGGAGTTTGCATGTTCTCCCCGTGCTTGTGTAGGTTTTCACAGGGTACTCTGGTTTCCTCCCACAGGCCAAAGACATGCACATTAGGCTAAATGGCTGCTCCAAATTGCCCATAGGTGTGAGAGTGAGTGTTAATGATTGTGTGTGTGTGTGTGTGTTACCCTGCGATGGTCTGGCAAGCTGTTCAGGTTGTATCCTGCCTGATGATATGATGATATAAATGTGTGATGATGTTGATTATGATGATGATGATGATGATGATATGTGCAGAGATTATATGCTAACAGACAGATTCCTATTTTCAGAGCTTTGTGATCCACCAGACAGATGCAGTTTTCATGGAATGATTACTTTGCTGCTGTATGTGAAAATTATTTAAACAAGTCAGTTAATATCTGTGCAACCATATAGCATTTCATTGCTGCGAGGATAATGTGTGTGTGTGTGTGTGTGTGTGTGTGTGTGTGTGTGTGTGTGTGTGTGTGTGTGTGTGTGTGTGTGTGTAATAAATGTGCCTGCCATGCAGCTACAAATGATGTCTCACTTCTTTACACTGCTGTTTCTGATGAAATCTGTTTAAAATGGTCTCACACATAAAAGACCGAACAAATGTCTTAATTCCAACATATGAAATATTATTAGGTACTGAAGATTAAGATAATGAGTTGGTGGAACATGTGTATGTTTTCTTTCTTGTTTTACATCAATCAGAATATGAAAAACAACCATATTGCCTTTAGCCTTTTGCCTTTATATATATATATATTTTTTTTTATAAAATAAATTCAATTTAAGAAAATAAATTTGTTTAAAATTTTGGCAGATAATCCATCTTAAACATAATGTTACAGTAAATGTTAGAATACAATTTATTACTTAGAGTGTGATGTGTTAATCTGTGTATGGGGAGTGCAGCATATGAGATCTGAGTCCTGTTATAATAGTGGGAATGATGGTGTGAGTGGATGTTTTTGTGGCCTGTCTGGCCATCTAGTGGAGTTTTTGGGATATACAGGGATCATGTATGAAACAACAATGAAGAACCGATGGCTGTCATTTATGGAACTTACCAACAGAAAATTGAGCGTACAATAATTTCACTGCTGTTTGACAAATATTAATGTGGAAGGTGAGCAGAGGATGCAATGAAGTCTTACCTCATGTTCACAAGATTTCTAGTCAGTTTGGAGGTGTGTGCTCTAGAAGAGTAAATCTGCCTGAGATGGAGAATTGTTAGACTGGCATTTAAGCATATACAATGAAAAGATTTAAACTCTGGTCAGTAAATAATACAAATAATTTATTTAATTTAACCTGTAAGCTAAAATACTCACTCTGAGTCAATGTTAAATTTTTTGTGTGATCAATTACTTCAAGGGTTTTTTGTTTTGCTTTGTTTTTCTGGGTTTTCAAAGTTTTATTATTTTATTTTATTCAGGGAACAGCCATATAGTCATCACAGCAGATATGTAACCGTATGGGAACCGTATGGGAAACCATTAGCTGACTCCATGCTGCTTTTTAGTGGCAAGTTATCTAAATGCGTATTACTACAGTGTATACACACATAGCACAGATGTGGGATATAAATCAAATATCCAAACAAATGGGCTGGTGACAGCAGCACAATTTTGAAATTTTTTATATTTTCTGAGATCATCTGAAGTTCATAATCGATTGAAGCAATCCACTCACTTCAGCATGTGCTTCTCATTCTAGTGTGCAGAAGTTTCTCTTCATGCCTGTTACTGCTTTTCATGTTGTAAAGTCAAGGGGTATGGCCTCTTATTTACAAGTGTGGTAGCTTGTTGAAATTTGAAGTATTATGTGAATCCCACATGAATTCTCTTGTCCGTTGATTTCAGCTCTCAGATCTGTGCTGGTTTCTATGTTAGGTTGATATGTCTCAATGTGGGCTAGACTGAGCTGCCTGATTGAAAATTTTAGTTCACAACAGATCTACATGGGGAGTCACATGGGGACTGATTATAAACACTGTAAAAGTGTAACAGTAAGGAAGGCACTCATGGAGACTGTGGTCACTTTTATGAAATGCATTTTAACTTTTTTGTTTCTCTGTTGTGTGACTTGATGGGTTGGGAAATACACGTTAAATTGAACTATAGAACAAAATAGATTCATTTACAGAACATACATCTTGTATCGCAGAGCCTTTAATTTAAGTAACCCAAAGAAATGAAGGTATAATGTAATAATTTAATATCTTCACATACACAAACAGTCGGTAGAACATCCATAAGCTGGAAACTGTAAAAACTTTTGATCATCTACTAATGTATAATTCTACTGCAGGGGTGAGATGTTGTACAGGAACATTCTGAATCATAAAAATCTCCCTTTAGCTCATGGTGTGACCTTCACTGAGGCCTAATTCACATTCTATCTTTTTCTGGACTCAAAAGAAGAAGTACGAAGATTAAACAGTGATATTTGAGTGCTTTAAATATACAAGATACTTTTATTTAACTCTTTACTCTTTACACTGTTAACTTACTATCATGGTCTCAGAACATGTTTCTCTTGTTTGCTTAATATATAATAAAATAATACAAATATAATCCACACACGCACAAAAAAAAATGTTTAATGCGTCTTTTACTTAATGCATGTTTCAGTTGACTTTGGCTACGGTTCTCAAAAAACATCATGTGTAAATGTGTAAATCTCTGTATAAAATGTAAACCATTACTTTCTCTTTCTCTACCAGTTAAAATGATCTTAACTTATGCTTTTGGGAAATTTGGCCCTGAATGAATGTGTATAGAAAACCACAACACAGGAAAGAGTGAGGTGTTCAATGTTTTAAGATCCTGTAATATTTCTTTATTCATTTGAAAAGGAAACTCTTCAACTGTTCATTCCTGATATATAAAGCAAATGTTTGTCATGTTCATTTACAATTTACTAGAAAATGCACCCATGAGTCACCGGTAAACAATATCAGGATATTAGAGTAATACTCTTCATTTGGGTAGTGAAACATATAAACAATAATAATCCATTTATATCTATTTATATTTATTAAAAACTGGTTTGGGTTGTTTAATTTCTTTTAACCAATTGTGTCACCATGTTTTATATTTTTGGAAATATTTTATTTGTTTTTATCATTTAAGTTATTTATTTGTCTAAAATTCTACAGTCTGTTTCCCTAATACTAACATATCTCATGTCCATTGAATCCCTCTCATAGAAAGTAAATGTAAAGTACATTACAAGTATTAGTAAAGTGTCCTTTACAGAAACTTCAAACATGATTAAACCCTAATTACAGGATACTTACAAAGCATGTTTTGTCTGTTTTTTTTATTTATATATTAACCATAACTACAATGCAACTTGACATATCGTCATTAGAATAGTTATTATTTTTTTAATTATTGTGTTTAAATCTATTTAGCATCTCGTGCTCTAAACATAATTTTTCATGATTGTAGTCTATTGTAGGTTATGAAAATTTTGTTCCCCACAATATTTACTTAAAGACATTCAAATACATAAAAATACTGTTCTGAGATTTTTCTATTTTTAAATATATTAAAATCTTGACTGATTATGTTATTTTAAGAAGTTATTTTGCCCTGTTATAGATTGAAATCAAAATAATGAAATTAATTTATGACACTTAAAGACTAATAATTATAATAATAATAATATTAATAATAATAATCATCATCATCATCAGCAGCAACAGCAGCAGCAGCATCATGATCCATGTGCAGTTACCCCTTATGCTATGTTGGCATTTTGTTAACCTATGCTTTAAAAAATCCTCCCTGTTACTTATTCAAAACCAGTCGGCCAGCAAAGAAAGTAAAGTTATATTATGATGACTCAAGGGTTAAATGAAACACCAATAATGGAAACATCTGAAACACTGATGCTATAGGAGTTTTTTAGTACATTCAATTAACAAAGGTGATCCTACTGGACATGTAGGACTACTATACTGTATGCTACAAAACAGGTTTTCTTTAAGAGTTTAGTACACACAAAAAAACAAGATATTTTAAGATGTTATAAGTAATATTTTTTCTTCATGTTTATGTGCAATACTCATGTTTAAGTGCAATGCTCATGTTTAAGTGCAATGCTCATGTTTAGAGCAGGTCTCGAACATCATATAACATTTTAGCATCATGCACCTTATGATTAAAAAGCTTTACCTCTCACCCTGTGAAGACCATACACCTTTGACATATCATGCACCCTTCTGTGTATGTCTCTAAATGTGTGAATATGTGGATATATGTATATGTGTTCGCATATATAAGATATATGTACATGTGTCTATATGTGTACATATGATATGTGTATATGTGCATGTAGGCATATGCACATATATAGCTTAATGTAGTTACCTTAGTTGTCTTTTCTGTACTTTTTTTTTTATAATTGCTGCTTAATAAAGAGCTGCTAAACTGATTTTCATTGTTCATGCAACAGTTGACAATAAAGATCTCTTTTTCTTTATCTTTAAGCTGGAATACCTTCCTTGGTTTATATATCAGCAATTAAATTATAAACATGCTAGCTAAAAAGACTTAATTTTGTTATATACAAATTTTATACACAAATGATCATTGTGTTATAGCATTGTTTTTCTTCAGATCAAAACTATATTCTTTTATCCTTACTTACAGTACAGTATATCTTTCCTAGGGGGCACGTTTTTATTTGTATTTTGAATTTTTTTTTGCTTTTGTTAATGCTGTAGCTATGGAGTAAAAGGGTGGGGTTCAGTGGAGGCCATATTTCCGCTTTTCTTTGAAAGTCAAAACTTTTTATCTTATTTATGGGCTCATGAGTTCATGTTTTGCCTTTTGACCCACTGCTGGGTTTGGGTGTGTGCACTTTTATAATTAAGCATCTTAGCATCAATACTTGATGCGTATATATATGTCAGAGAGAAAAAGAAGAAAAGGTGAGAGAGAGCAAGCATATTCACTGCTTCTCAGAAAATGTGGTTTTGGTTAGCGGATGGGCGGGTCATCCTGCAAAGCGTGTATAAACCTGAGCATGTATGTGCCTGCCTGACATAGAAAAGAGAAAGGACAAACCTTAAGACATTGGGGTGGAAATGGGGGAAGGAAAAAAGTAATAATAGGGGTTGGCTGTATGGTGGAAACAAAAGGCAATGACTTCAATGGGAAAGTAAATATTAATCGTTACATTAGCAATGTATATTATCATGTGCCAAATTATGAATACTGTAATTAGCACTCGCCTTGAGGATACAGTAAAGTATTTCAGCAGTGCAGGATTTTTTATTAATGAACTTCATCTAGTTCATAATTAAATAGGGCTAGAGATCAGGAAAAGAAAATGTCTCTATGAATAGAGATTAAAAATTTTTTAAAAAAACATTCCAGTATCTTTTCCCTGAACTGGGTGAGCAGCATGAGGCCACTTATTACTCACCGCTGATCACAGTTTTTTCTTCTCCGAAAAGGTGATTGAACCAGAGAGTAACGTGTGTATGATCTTCTGAAGGAAGTATAGGTGTGAGAACAGAATCAACAAACATCAACTGGTTCCACCTCCTACAGGTACACAAGCACATTGCTTGCACAGCTCATCATTTTTACTAGAAAAGCTTCATGACATCCACTACTGTCAATAAAATACAACTTCATACATTGTCCATAAATTTACATACATTCACTAACAAATTTATGAAGTACATCTGTCATGCAATTCTTGTAGCAGCAACACAATGCATGCAATCATGCAATGGGTAAAAGCTCCAGCTAAACTTCAAAACATCTGAATGAGTCAATGTGTGACTGGCAGTGATTTTAACATGCTTGTTGGTGCTGGATGGGCTGTTTCGAGATTTTCAAACATGCCTGCTCTCTTGGGATTTTCACATATTAAGCTATAGAGTTGTTTTTTGTGAAAAAAGTGGAAGTGGAAATGGTTTGTTTGTTAAAGAGGTCAGAACAGAATGGTCGGATGGTATGTGTTGACAGGAAGGCAATAATAATTCAAATAGCCACTCTTTACAACTGTAGGAAGTAGAAAAGCATCTCAAAATGCACAAGACAGCAAACCAGATGAGTTACAACAGCAGAATACACTGGGTTTCATGACTCCTGTGAGTCAAGAAGAGCAATCCGAGGCTGTGGTGCTTCAGTGGGCATGAGTTCACGTACTTATGCTTGAACCATATAGCATATCTACTGTGTATAGACAGATTATAGTGACAAAAAAGACCATCAAAAGCAAAATGAGTGCATGTTCCATTTTATTTACAGAAACAATAAAATATGACACATTCTGCAATTTTTTTTATATATTTCTTTTATAGATTTTTTTAGTTCACTCCTTGCTATCACAAAAATATGTCTATGATTACCTAACTCTTCAGTGCTCTCTGTGTTCTCACAGATTTGGCGAGTGATCACTCTGCTCCTGTAAATGTTATCTGGGAGTTCACGGTAAGAGGAGCCATATTCACAAAGTCTTATCCCCTGAGTTATTTAAGAATATCACATAGTAGTCACACACCAAACTACAGGGCTAGAAGAAGAGAAGATCCAGAGAGGGCTTGCATTTATTATAATTTTTTTTTCTTCTGAAAAGTCAGGTCTAAGAATAAGAAACATCAGCAATAGCTCTTTAAATAACTCCTGAGTGAACTCTTGTGAATAATGGCTTAAGTTTTGCTTTGTTTCTACACTGTAGGATCGTAGATAAAGTTGTACGACTGACTTGAAATGCGTGCGAGTTGTATGTGCGGTTGTGTACTTTTTTGTAGCAGACACTCTGCGCATGCACCAGTCTGCACATCCTAGCTGCAAGATAAAAACATTAGGCTTTGCACTTTAACCAATATGAAGATGATATGCATGACTGGTACTTGGTCATTATTTTCAATCATAATATAAACCTGTTTTTCCCCCAGTATGTCTCTGTAATGATCATCATCTACCTTTTATTAAAAGTCTTTGTCACTCACATGGCCATATTAAGTGGTCTTCTTTATACAGAATGATCTAAAGTGTATTGCTTAGCAAACTAAACCGTCTTGCTTCAGTACCTATTTATAATTTTGCCAGTGCACTTAGACTGGGTGGTCCTTCCTTGCTATGTGACAGCCAGTGTCTGCTCATAGCTATATATGGGCATGTAATTCAGGCTTTACTGGTGTTATCATGCTGTTCTACTTTCTCTCTTAGTAGCGCAATAATTGGGTCACTGGGATATTAAGAGTACTGGCTATTCACAATGTTAATAGAAATCGCAAAAGAGTTCACAATACAGGACACACTCTAAGTAGAGTACCAGAAATGTAGATCATTAGCAGACCTTACTGTATTCTTGTCTTTCCCTCCAGGGTTGAATTAAAACAACACATGTAATTCTTAGTTAACTAACTTTCCGTTACTCTTCAGCAAATGATTTTCTCTCATCTGAGCTTCCAAAATGCCTATCTATGTACAGTAGCTTTTACAATTTAATACACTTAAATAGTTTAAATACAGATCAAGTACATTTATAGTACATCAATTAAAACAATTTGATACAACAGCTTTGAAATTTGGTCATAAAAATGATCCTTATCAGGTCAAGTACATCTTAGATGCGTTCAACTTGTTGACTGTAAAAATGAGTCACTTTCAAAGTGCTGCCTTTTTAGGAAAAAGGTTACGCTTGTGTAATAATTGGAATAACTGAATTTCATTTTATGCTGTATTGAAGAAAACAACATCATATATTTTTTTTTTTATATCCAGGAACATAAAACCTTCAGAGGCTTCATGCTCACATATCTGATGACAATGAGCCAGTGTGAGTGATTTTCACTGGTCATTAGTTACGTATCAGTGTCTGAAGTTTGCTGTTAAAATCATGGATTTTATGTTCTTGTGATGTTATTAAACTGTGGATATAGGAAGACAACGGTAGATGCAGTTGCAAGTTGATATTATGTGTTTGTATCATGTATAATACTATGTACGTCATAGAGACATATGTATAGTTACGTTAAAGGGACACTAATAATCTAAGATTCAAAAGTAAGTAATTAAAAGAGACATTTGTCAATATTAAAAATAAATAAAATCTATACTGTATGTTTTTGCCTTCGAGTTAATAATATTTGTAAAGATAAATAGGGTCTTAGGGGTTTGTATAAAGTGCTGAAATTTAAACCCACTTAAAAGTGTAGTTATTAGTGATACTTTTGAAATGAACATTATGCCCTCCCCTGCATTACACAATAATTCTCTAAATTTACAGTCTTCTATCACTCAGTAGAAAATTAACTAACTGTGTGGCTTTTAGATGTGCCCAGACAGGCCTGAAATAAATATAGAAAATATAGCTTACAGAGGAGGGCATGCACTGCAAAAAATGTTGAAATCATGCCTCATGTTTTTTGCTTTTGTTGTTGTTGGGGTTTTTTTTTTCTTTTTATGTTTGTTTGTTTTTAAAAAAGGCCACCCGGAGCCAAATGAACACTGTGGTTATTGTGGCGTATTTGTATTTGACTGTTTTATTGTCTGCTAATAAGTGTTGGTCTGTAACAGCTGTACTTTTCTAACTTGATATCGACATAGATAATAGCTGAAATAATTAAATTATGCCAAAGTCATGTTAAAAAGGTGTTGTACATCCTTTTTCTCTTAGTGTCGTTTCTGATTACCTTTGACACTATATACATACTGTAAATCTCTGCTAATCCACAGGTTATGAGGATTTGGCCTCAGATGGTCTTGGCTCCCCTTAATCGAAAAATCAACCCCCTAAAGCTGTTAGAACTGTTGATAAGCATTAAAGTGGGTTTAAGGGACAGTGTAGTGATAGTGGTCTCAGATCTTGCTGTTTTCCAAGTGTGAATCAATGTGCTTGATCAGGGCATCATCAGGGTAACCAACAGGAAAGATGACTTGGCACAGCGGGCAGCTCCTCACCTCACTTTCCTCTTCTGTCTCTATCCATAGCTGTAGATGAAGCACAGATACGCTCTATTATTAATGTACTGCACACATTATCATAACATACTGCATTTATGATCCTCTATTGTACTTTATAAAATCTAAAATATATTTGAAATTTAGATTTTTTTTAAACACAAGGGATATTATTATCTAGCCTTGAATAAAAATATCATGCCTACATACACTTTTCTCATTTCATCATTTCAACAGATTAGTTGAAACAGGCTGATTAAATTCAAGCAATATGAATGGAGGAAAAGTGCCCAACCAAAGCAGTGATCACCTTGAACTGACATGCTTTGTGAACATGTGACATGTTAAGTCAAAAAACCTGTCTGTGATTGGCATTTCCTAAATAACTCCAAATTGTAAAAGAAATGTAATGTGTAGTCCTATATATGTTACAACCCTGAGCGTCCAGTTATAGGCCCTATTTATCTGAACATCATTTTCTCTGACTGTAGTCTGTGTTAGCTTTGAACCATAATACATGATTCATGTTTATTACTTATGTATGTAACAACCAATATTGACTGTTAGGGGGTGATCACACTAGAGGTGGGTTTCTTTTCTGACGATGACTTTTCCATGAAACTTTTTAGATTGTCACTATTTAGCATGTTGATATTATCAGGTGAGAGTGGCAGCAAGGTAAGGTGGAGCACCGAATCAAAGAAAAACAAATAAATTGCACATAAGGGCTGCCAAAGCACAGCCAAGCTACACAGTTTTAGCCACAGTCCCAGTCCCAGCAGTTTTGTGCAACACATTTGTGTTGTCCAGCTACACATTTTTCTCTTTTGCAAGTTATTGAAGAAGATTCAATACCGATACTGATACTGACTTTCACTGCAATGAATCACATAGTGTGACCACCCCCTGGGATCCATGAACCCAGTATATTATCCGTCTATTTGTGTAGGAGTGTGAGGGCAAAATACAGAAAAAATACACAGTAAAGAGCAACAGTACTGCTTATATAAGTTTCTATGAGAAATGATCTGGCATTTCATATACAAGTGGTTGTTTGGAACAGCAAAAATAAAAACAAACGTGACCTAATTCCTACCAGTGCACCGTATAAATATAGTTGTGTTTCTTTTACTGTAATTTTGCTGGTGCTTGTCTCCAAGGCAATATTTCCTGTTGTTTTTTAATTTTTCCATTAAAAAAGTGAAAAAAAAATTAACATGGACAACTCATTTCATTTGTCTTGAGACAGTTGGATTTGTGGATCAACCTCATTTCGGCAGGGATCTTTCCAGGTGGAACGTTGTATATCATGTGCACCTATAACATCAAAAGTGGTCACATGCCATTTTGTGTGAAATGATTCAGAGATGTTTCAAGTCATTTAGACCAGAAGTTCCCAACCCTGGTCCTGGAGGACCCCTTGCCCTGTACATTATTGGCCATTTCTCAATTTCGTTTCTTGTCCGTATTTTTGTTCTTGCAGACTTGTGAAACTTCATCAGTCACTGACCAAATACTGATCCAGCTCAAAGTGCGCATCTAGCCAAATATAGTCCAAATACCTGGATATGTTCTTGATCCTCCTATTTGACTGGGGATACATTGTGTTGTGACTTTTGTGGACTTATGACCACCTAGCATCCCAGAATGCATTTTGCGCCAACCAGAGACAAATACTTATGCCGTACTTTATGTCCAATTGTATTTGTCATTCATTAATTTTAGATTTGTTTTATGTCTTCTGTCAAACACAAATGCTATCATTTACAATAACACTCTCCAGCAACTTTTTTCCCACCACTGCCTTTTTATATATACCCCAAAGACCTTGGGCTTTATTAATTATTATTTATTAATGCGGCAGTGGCAGTGGTGGCTGAGTGGTTAAGGCGATGGGTGACTGATCCGAATGTCAGCGGTTTAATCGCCACTGTCACCACTGTTGGGCCCTTGAGCAAGGCCCTTAACCCTCAATCACTCAGTTGTATAAAAATAATAATTGTAAGTTGCTCTGGATAAGAGCATCTGCCAAATGCTGTAAATTAATTAAAATGAATAATATAAATTTTTATAAATGAAAATATTTTATTTTATTGTAAATATACTTTACTGTAAAGGTATCGGAGGACAAATAGAATGGATTAAGTATACTGCTGTTCCGATTACCAAATGTTCATAATGCATCCTCCTGTTCTTGGGGTTTGTCCTCCTGAGGCGAACTTGATAAGTTCATACAGCAATATGAACTTAGTGAACTTGGTATTGAGAAAATCCCTTAGTGTTTTCCTTCTTCCCAATACACCTGATTTAACTAATTAACTTACTAACATCTCTTCAGGACTTGAAACAGGTATGATAGAACAGGGAAAGCACTAGAATGTGCAGGACAGGGGTCCTCCAGGACCAGGGTTGGGAACCTCTGATCTAAATATTTGTTTAGCCATGTAGCCATGTAATATGTATACAAGAACAGCAGATTATAAAACCAATTAATTTTAAATGCAGAGACACAGAGGATACTGTATTATAAATTAGGGGAAGCCCAGAGGGAGAGTGATGCGCTGCCAAGCATAAAAAGACCTGTAAAACCCTGGCGTAGGGAACTTGATTGAGTAAAAGATAACTGTAATATTCAGCATTCAGTTGTAACTAGCAGTAATAGGCAGAAATGTTTTTTAATAATTATTTTGTAAAAGGAAGGTAACTGTAAAATCATACATTGTGACTAACTGCACTGTAACTATCAGTGCACAACAATCAAGCATGTATATATGCAGCTTTTGGCCTTTATACACAGTAAAATCCATAGTGGTAAATGAACACACAGAGCGTTCACTGGAGTGGGTGGCATGGTGGTGTAGTGGTTAGCATGTCCGCGTCATAGCAAAAGGTGATTGAGTGGGCATCCCTCAGGTACTCTGGTTTCCTCCCACAGTCTAAAGATATGCACAGTAGGCTAATTGGCTGTTCCCAACTGCCGATAGGTGTGAGTGTGGGTGTGAATGGTTGTGTGTGTGTTGAAACTGCGATGGTCTGGCGAGCTGCTCAGGGTATACCACTCCTTCACCCAGTGTCGGCTGAGATAGTCTCCAGCCTCCACTCGACGCAAGTAGGATTTAGCAGCTTGGCAAAATAGTGAATGGGTGAGTGAGTGTTCATTTGAGTTCAGTTGGACATAAAACACTGTAGGGTGTTAAGTCAACACTGGGGATTTTGCTGTGTATAGACTGGTCCGTTTTTAAGGGACCATTTGTGGTGTACAGTTCGACCTGTTTCAATGGCTATATACCTAACCAGAATTTTTTACAAGGTATCAAACTGATACTGGCCGCCTACTTACATTAATGGAAGGCCAGGACTGGGCATGTTCTGCATGCAAGTATCCTGGTGAGTGGCAGCTCAAGGTGTTGGGGCGAGATGGGATGGGGAAGGCTGAACAGGATGCAGGGCCTCTCATGCTGGAGGTGGGGCCAGAAGTCCCCAATGTCCGCGGAGGACTGATTGGGTGAGGGCAGGTCCATTCTTCCTCATCCTCTGAAGAGTGCGGTGGCTGGGGAGAGGTACGTAGTGTTGCTGGAGTAGGCTGAGGCTCATAATGTAGATGTGACAATTCTGCATGCTGAAAAGAGAGCTCTCTGGTGTGTCTAGGTGATTCAGCCATACTTCCTTCTCCTCCTATGGCCTGAATTCCAGGCTGGGAGCCTCGCCTTTGGGCCAGAATATGGCCATGCTGCTGTTGCTGTTGTTGCTGCTGTTTGTGGTAGCTTTCAATGTAAGGACGTGGCTTAGGTAAGGTGGAGACGGGGTCAAGGGTGAACCGTGGTGGACGCTGATAGGCTGAAGGGTCTGCAACCTCTGAGTAACTGCGGCGCCCTTGGAAACTTGCTCTTAGGTGTTGAGTTGGGGGTCTGCAGGTGTAGGACGCTGGGCCATCATTAAGTTCAGCCAGGGGCGAGCGGCGGTGCATGTCCGGGGAGAGACGCTGCGGGACCGGAGAGCGACGCTGCTGAATAGGGGAATGGTGCTGTTGAATAGGGGAATGACGCTGTTGGGTAGGGGAATGGCGTTGCTGGATGGGGGAGTGGCGTTGTGGAACGGGTGAGTGCCTCTGGTGAGGCACAGGAGAATGGCGTTGAACTAAACAGCAGAAAAAAAGGTAAAAATGTCAACACAACTTTTACCTTTATCTCTTAGACCTTTCATGTCATAGTATTCCCACATAGAGGTACACACTATGCCACAATCTGTATCCCTCTATGTTTAGTGTTAATAAATGTTTATATTTTAATATGTATTTGGAATTAAACCTGAAGTGGTCCACTTTAGAAAGGTTATTTTTGATGTTTATCATAGCACTATACCCCTGCAAACCCAAAAATCTTTATAGTACAACTTAATATTTTTTCAAAATTATTAAATATTTTTAAGACATTTGCGGAGCTATGCCTTCCTGTGCACACTGTGTTGTCAGTATGAGACATGAAGGGGCAACTCACTAAATAAAGATATGACTGTTTTACACATTTTTGGATTGTTTTGATAGACACACTGTAGAAACATGACTTTGTGCACAAGGTAAGTAATACAATGGTTTAAGTGTGCTACAGAACCAAAGCACTGATATAGACAAAAATGCACACTGTTTCTATTCGGGCAGCACAGTGGCATAGTGACTAACATGTCTGCCTCACAGCGACAATGTCCTAGGTTCGAGTCCAGGGGTCAGCCAGGGCGTTTCTGAGTGAATTTTGGATTGCATGGGTTTTCTTCTACAGTACAAAGACATACACATTAGGTAAATTTGCTGTTCCAAGCTGCCCCAAGGTGTGAGAGTGAATGTGAATTGTTCTATGTGTGTTGTCCCTGTGATGGACAGGCAAGCTTTTGTGGATGTTCCCCACCTTCACCCAGAGCCAGCTGAGATAGGCTTTAACCTTCCTTCAACCCAAGTAGGATTAAGAGGTTAAGCGAATGAATGAATGAATGTTTTTGTCCCATGAGCTTCACGCTGACACGCTTAGTGAGAATGAAGTATGAAAGTAACATTCATTCTGGCAAAACAAGCCTGAGTACCTATGATTAATATGTAGAACACATGATATGTTCAATTTTAAAGATCTATCTCTATTTGGTTACATTCCTACTCCAAAATAGAGTATAGTAGTTAAGAACCAACTCCTGGCACATAATATGCTCATTATTTTACTAACCAAAGCAGTGAACGGTGCAAATGTCAAGACTGAAACTTAATAAAAACCTGCACATTTGCAAATGTGTAACGCATCATTAGAATGACTCACAGGACACATGCAGCACTCTAAAGTTACACTGATGTCTTTAATGACTTCCCCTTTCTCCTGTGTTTCTTTTTTTAGCCTTCATCATTTTTCCAAATCATGTGTGGGTGAACTTCATCTCAGCCAACCACTTCTTTGTTTCGAAAGAACCCTTGCACATTTGGCTGCATTACATTCATTAACATGGAAGATATATTGTCAAAAATGTTCATTTTGATCAGCCTGAAAAGTGACAATTGAACCTGAGACTAGCAATAACATATATGGGGCTTCCTGTAAGAGAGAGAGATAGCAATCAGCTATTGAGAGAACGAGCATCACCACTAACTTTGAATCAGTAGCAGTTTTTTTTTTCTATCTCTGCTTCTGCTTTTGGTCTGGTTTCCTTTATCAAAGGGGAAACAGCATTTTTGGTTGTGCGGTTGGGTGCAGAAGTTTAAACAGATAAGGAGGTAGTTGTTTATGCTTACAGCAGGAGGCTTTAATGCCAAAATATACAGTTTTAAACTGGATATAACAGAATGGCCTTAGTATATTTCACACCGTTGTGAGAATCGGTATCATTCATTTCAATTTCAATTAGTGCTTTTAACAACAGACACTGTGTGATTAAAAAGCAGCTTTACAGAATTCTGGATGTGGATTTCAATGTTTACATTATTCTCCGTTTGAGATGCTCATTATGAACACCCTGATGAGGAAAGTGCATTGCATACCATGAGCCATTCTAATGAGTCACCGTAAGCATCATCCATTCTTTCACGGTCTCACCGGTAACAATGAACATTACCGCTAGAATACTAATGAGACTGGATGAGTGTTTGATACCTGGGCTAGTGTTATCCTGTGATGCTTTCCTCAGGATCTCTGTCTGTTTGTTGCTCAGTGCCTGTAGCTTGCTAAGCTCCTCAGTCAGCTCAGTGTAGGCCAGAGCCAGATTCACTCTAAAAGAAAGAAATGGAGGCAGTACATGGTTGATCTTTGTGTCTTCGTGACTGTTCGAGATCAAATTAAATACACTGCATTCCACACAATTACTGGGAGCTCATCATGATTGCCTTTAACGCACCATATTTCGCTGTCAGTGTGATTCAGTGTTGTAGTGCTTACACACAGAGAAAAATCACACAAGTTTATTTGTACATAGCTAGTGTGACTGATTACAGGAATCTAGTAAGAATAGCAATAGAACTGTTGTTAGCATGCAAACCAGCAAGCACACACACACACTCACGCACGCACACATACACACACTTTTAGAAATCAGTATTAAGCCAACTGAGTCCTTCACCATGGCAACAAAGCAGCGACACAGACATTGTTAGTTTACTTAACATTGCTGTCATTATCAATACAGCAGCAGAGCAAACTTTGTGCTAAAATATTATTCAGAATTCAAACCTCCTTTCCATTTGCGCTCTGCCGCTCTGTGCTATTTTAGTTATAGCCCGATACCTTAATTGCTTTTTTGTAACATCTTCAACCAAATAGTTTAATTTATTGCAATTTTCTTTTATACCTTGTTTAAACCATGCTACACCTTGGTGATGGAAAACAAAAACTATGCAAAAAAGATATTTGCTAACATTAACCACTCCGTACAGTGTGTGTTAAAATGATTCATTATCTCATTTTTGGTCTTAACCAAAGATGTATTACAGATTAGGGTTGAGATGACTTATCATTAAACAAAAATAAAAATAAGACAGGGTCATGAGTACGAACGACTGCAGCAGCCTGAAATTCCACCTGTCATCAGATCGCCTTTTATCTGATCACTTCCAAACCAATTTCACACAAACCACCAGGGCTTTGCAATAAAAAGACAGTTCTCTACTCATAGCTCCTCTGATGGTGGCAGATAAGAGGCAATGGGGAGAATTTAAACTGAGTTGGCACGTACACAAGTGCAAGTAAGCAAAACAGCATGCTTTTCCACCCCCCTTTACAACCTAGTATTTTCACAGAAGGTTAATTAGAGTAGTTGAGAAACTATTCATTATGGCAGTGTAACCAGCTGCCAACATTCTCCTAAAGAGCATTTAACTGTATTATTACGGATGCTATGCTGTCTAACTAAGCACATATTCATGAATGTTTTCACTTCCAGTAATAAGCAAAAGTCGAAAAAAGGACGGCGGTTTTTTGTTTGTTTGTTTTTTGCAAAAAAAATAAAAAATTAATGAGAAAGTCCCACTTTACTTATGCAAATGTGTCACAAACTTTCTAGCTAAAGCTAAACATCAAAAGGAAGTGCAGAACAACACAGAGTCAAACTCCAGCTATTACAACAAGCCATCCGTTGTATACACTTTAGTGCTTCAAAAATAGTCACATTATAATCAGTGCATGACATAGAATGAATTCTGGTTCCTGGTACTAGTCCTACATGCAAATGATGCAACATGAAACTTCCTCGGCTGTTGTTCTCTAAGCTGCAGCATTTGAGTTTTACTCTTACCGTAGTATTCATTGCGTCCCAGCACTGCTGCCCTGGCCATCTGGGGAACTCATAACAGTCGACACATGCATAGCTAAGCGGGAATGGTCAGACGCTCTAACGCACCACTGTCGCTACAGGTGACTAACCAGAAACTCATTCTGTCATCATACTGTCTACAGTGAGACACTCAAAGGATCTGTGGGGTTTATTGCTTAATGTTTTAGGCAAAGTGTGACTTTTCACACTTACACACACACACACACACACACACACACACACACACACACACACACACACACACACACACACACAGTTACTGACAGTCACCTGGAAGCCTTTAAAAGTGTGAACTCCTTCTGATAAATGTGTAAAATGGTGCACTGCAGAGGAAGCTAGTGTAGTATAAGATTGTCAGCTTAAATCCAGTGAGTATGGGCATAAGTTATCAATGGATGATCTACAGAGTGGATCATCACAGAAACGTGACTCTTGATGCGTGTGTGTGTTTGTGTGTGTGTGTGGATGTGTGTGTGGGTGTGTGTGTGTGTATGTGTGTGTGTGTGCGTGTCCTGCTTTGTGTGGGCATGCATTCTTGTGCGTTGTGGAACCTTTGAAACAATATGGATAAATCTAAGTATGTATGTGTGTGGGAAGCTGATTCGAGAGGGCCGTATGAGCTGTATATGACCTTTGCTCTCAATCTAGAAGTTAGAAATTTTGTTTACTTGACACTGACAGATGTTGCCTCACAGGCTGCATCGCTTGCATTAGTGAATAAAACATGAATATCAAATTGTTCCAACAATTTCAGTTAGCACAGCCCACACTTTGTAGTCTACAATCACTTCACACACCAAAACCAGGCACTTTTAACAGCCTAGCTGTTATGATTACATACTGGAGAAAGAACAAATACAGCAAGAACAGAACATTTGGATGATAGAAAACAATAACCAAACCGTGTGTGAATAAAATATTACAATGAGAGTCTACTGTCTTTTTAATCCCTCCTTAATAGTATTTTTTTGTATTAATAGCCATTTTGTATGCATAAGAACACTTAACCTGTGCTGCTGCTACAATTTTTTGTATATAACAACTAAAAGCTGACTCACATGTAAGCGATATAATAGTGCAACGTTGTTGGTTTCAGCGAAGGTATCTTCAAAAACCTTCCAATATCTTTGTATATCTAATAATAATATCTATTAATTCTAACTTCACACCAAAATTTTGCACAAGTCCACAATTTTTCACCAGGACCATGAGTATGAATCATTTACCTCGAATTCGACTGACAATATGTGAAAATATGTGAATTCCAGTTTGAATTTATTCAATTCCTGCCCTGCGATGGCCTGGCGAGCTGTCCAGGGTGTTCTCTGCCCTCACCCAGAGTCGGCTGAGATGGGCACCAGCCTCCCCGCAACTCTAATTAGGATTAAACGGTTCAGAAAATGAATGAATGAATGAAAAATTTATACAGTTCCCTTCTAAATAAAATTTCATTGTATTTTTGAACAAGATCGCGTACATGTGAGTCGAGTCTAATTCAATGTCATAAGGAACTTAATGATATGCTTTGATCCGCTGCTGAAATGACATGTTATTGGCATTTACATGCAAATGCCTCCTTCATACATGCTTATTCATACTCTCATCCTCATGTCTAAGGTCACAACTTACAATCATAGAAAACAACTTTTTATTAGTTCTGAAACAAATACAGAAAGAGTTTTTGATTTGTACAACATATGCATGCTTTTCCTTTTCTTAGTATAAAATAATTAGTATGACAGTAACTTGAGATGTGTGTTTTATCTTTTAAATAAAGACACAAACAAACAAACACAAAGTTTCCTCTCATTAAAAAGTGATCTGATTGCATGGTCAGGAAGTAAACAAAATATGCTGCTTATATTCTTCTTTTATTTTTCACAGGTTTTTTGTAAGTTCAAGATTCAAATCCTTTTTTTTTTTTTTTTGGAATTGTTTGACTGTAGGATCCATTTTTTGTAGCAAATTACAGTAAAGACACAGAAAAGGATAACTCCTAAAAATTGGGATGAGATACTATAAAGTCGATAAAAGGCAAATTGTGTTGCTTATTTAGTATAGTACAGTACAATAAAATAAACAGTTTTACAGTAGGATAAAATAGTCATATAAATAGGGTTCCAAAAATATATAAATTCAAATGATCTGGCAGTGATTTATTCTGTTTGCTCTGATAAAAGTTCACAAAAATACAGCAGATTTACAGGAAACTGATAATTTCAATGAAAAATGTTTTGAAAAAGATTAGCAAATTACCAACCACAAAAAATATATATATTTCAAGGAAAATTATGTACACATTTTTACAACCAGCTTTGGCCATTTACATTAAATGCCAGCACTTACAAGAACTGGCTAAGCGATTCAGACAGAGAAGACGTAGAGAAAGGGGAAGCCGCTTCAAAAATTTGAGGTGAGTGAGGTGGAAAAGGAGTGGGTTTCTAACTACACATCTTTGTCAAGTGCGTACTTTCAATTTTCTGAAATTTTCTCCATAAGCCAGCAAATGCCAGTCTGTGAGGTAGAAGAAAATAACAGAAAACAACTCTAACAAAGGAAATCAAGACTTGCTTTTTGCGTGTGTGTGTGTGTGTGTGTGTGTGTGTGTGTGTGTGTGTGTGTGTGTGTGTGTGTGTGTGTAAATGAGGAAAGATATAAATGGTTTAAACCAGTGTAAAACTTTTTTTAATCTTTGTCAGAAGCCATAGTGCCCTCTACTGCTTAAAGTAGCATTCACTGGGTGATGCAGAGACTCTGAATCTCTGTGAATGCTGTCCACAACTCTGAATTGAACTGAATGCTATGAACAGCTAATGAGCCTGCAAATCAACACTGAAAGCCAAAGTCTGCAGAGGAAATGTGCTAAAGCGTATTAGCTGCAGTTTGTGTCACAGTAAATGCTTTGAAATTAGGATTGTGTAATTACTTACTGTTCATCTCCCACCTTCTTTATCCATTCCATGTCACACTGTGCACAAGTAGAGCTCACATCCTATAAGATATATATTTAAAAAAAAAAAAAAAAAAACACAAGAAACACATATTACAGTCTGTACATGTGAATACATAATGTAATGCAAGGATAAAGATCCTGAGAGAATATTGTAAGGAAGCTCTCAGAAGCTTCAAAGCCCTTTTACAAACTTTTCTCAGTGACAGTGTTAAGAAATAAACCATGACAGGACATGCTGTTATAGAAAAATAATCACCACCGGGGTGGTGTGTTGCAGCCTGATGCAAAGTAGAGATGCTCTTACTATTCTGACCTGAAGTTGATTATCTTTCAGCAAGAACAGTGTTCAGAAGTGTTTTGTCAATGATAACTTTGAAGTTATAAAGTCATCATGCTTTGAAAAAAGTTTTTAGTGACGTATAATACTGTGGAATGTCCATGAGAAAAGTTATTTCCCCATTATAACTTAATAAACTCGTTTCCACATCAGCTTCCTTTCCTTCTCTGTCTAACATTTGCAGATTAGGACCAGAAAATATCTTGTGATGTTTGTAAGAAAACCAAAAGTGCAAACTCTTCAGTCCTATAGAGTCTCCAATGGCTCCAATCTAACTGCAAAGCCTGACACAGCATAATGACTTCTTCCATGAATGTTTAATAAACATCTCTTTGGAGACTACAAAAATATCAATAATTACTGCCAGATGTTTTGTACACTTTTTATTAGTCTCAATTTAAATGGAGTGCTGAGAAAAATGTGCTGTTACAAAATTAATCAACATTGTGTCTTGCGCTCAATGACATTCAAGAATTCAACCATGCTGTGGTATAAACTATTTTGAAAACTTTTCAACTTAGTTATAGTATAGTATAATTCAACTATTAATAGGACTGAAGGGGAAACAACCCTGAAAACAGAAGAAAATCTCAAAAGCAGAAGTCTTGTCTGATTTTAGCGTGTATGTAAAACATGGGGAAGGATATGAATATTTTAAGATGCTCCATTTAATGCCTGATAGTTGCCGCTGTGGTATAAATAACAAAGATACATATCACTGAATAGTTCGTGAGACAGAACGTTGGCGCTGAATAGTCCCTGAGGTTGGGGATGAATATTTTTTTTCAGTTAAAAATAATAACTGAACTAATACATTTGTGCTTTGTGACATTTCGATAATGTAACAGGCTGCAAAGTGTAATTAATTAATGTCTAAAATTATCATATTTTCTCTTTTTTGTGTCTATATGAAATGGGTGAATAATAAGACAGATAATATGCTATTGCTAATGGCATCTCTAAGGAATGATGCTTAAAGAGGAGTTTAAAAATTTGAAAAGCAGAGGTTGGTGGCCATTTCTTTTAATTATGCCTATGTGAATGTACTAAATATATCCTGGTAGAATACAGTTTGAAGGTAGAAAGAATCAACATGGAAAATGCACACCAAAACTCTTCTAGATTTTCAATGTTAAAGCTAAGTTTTCTTCATTCATTCATTCATTTACTGAACCACTTTATCTTTTTTATGTTCACAGGGAGGCTGGGGTCTATCTCAGCAAATTCTCTACACCCTGGACTGCTGGACAGTCCATCACCGGGCCAACTCACACACAACCTTTCACACTCACATTCATACCTATGGACAATTTGGAACAATGGAAGCTAAAAAAATGTGCAATATTCTATGTACTGTCACGCTTTAAATGGAACAAATGATACTAGCCTTGTGCTTATATTTATGATACATACAATAATTTAATCAGATAAGTTAAGGGAGATTTATAATATATTTTCTACATATAATTACATGCTTTTGTTCATTGTGTTAATTCTTTACATCATTCCCAATCTCTCTGTGGCGTCAGTGTGGGTAGGACTGAGCAAGTAGAGTGAAGGCCTTTGCCCAAGGGTCCAAGAGTGGTAGCATGGTGGTGCCAGGTCTCGAACCTACAGCTTTCACCACTGAGCAACCAACACTTTCCTTCCACTCGTGGGAGAATAGAAGTTTATTCTCTTGTATAAACTACATAATCTTAGTATGTTTTAGAGTTTTGTATTTGGACTTTTATTTCAGCAGCTGCTCCTACTTAAATTTCTCCCACAGTCCAGTGGCTGGCACATTAAGTAAATTGGCTGTCCAGATTGCCCCAGGTGTGAGATAGAGAGTGTGCTGTGAGTGTGTTGCCCTGCAATGGTGTGGTGAGCTGTTCAGGGTGTACAAAGTCTTCAACCAGTGTTAGATGGGATAGGCTTCATCCTTCCCATGACCCTAGTAGAATTAAGCAGTTCTGCAAATGAGTGAGTGGGTGAGTGAGTGTATATGTATGTACACTTTAATGTCTCTAAATTCTATCAGTAGCTTACTAACCTGCTGTCTCTTGTTCTGAAGATCTCTTAGCTCTTCTTGCAGTCTGTCACATTCAGCCTTTAGCTCTTCCTCCCTTTGACATGCCCCTTGGGCCTCATGCCGTGCCCCTTCTAGTTCCGCTTCCAGTCTTTGCAGTTTCAGGTCAGAGAGAGTATCTAGACTGCGAGAGCTCTGGAGGGTCAAAGCTGGGCAATCTAGCCCTGGTGTAGAAAAACACAAAACATTAATTTAATGTGAGAAAGCTAGGGATGTGAAGAGAAATAGTGGAGAGGCTTATGAAGGGATGACTGTTTATAGCTGAAAAAATAAAGATTAGTTTTAAATAATAATAACTAATTTGTTTTTCATATATATATATATGAATAGAGCAACGGACTATGGATAACAATTGAGGCCAATAAACATACCACGACTTCCTAGACACCACTTTCAACCTGAACAGTAGCACCTATCAACCTTTCACAAAGCCCAATACCTCACTTCAATACATACACCGCAAAAGCAATCACCTACCCACCATCACAAGGAACATTCCCACCGCAATCAACAAACGGCTGTCATCCTTATCATCTGACAGTGCAGCATTCGCCCAAGCTGCGCCTCCCTACCAGAAAGCACTGGACCAAAGCAGATACAATTACACCCTGCAATACGAACCAACTGCCAGTTCAAAACGAAGAAACCGACAACGCAACAACATCACCTGGTACAATCCTCCATTCAGCAAAAACATAAGTACCAACATCGGCCACAAATTCCTTACTATAATAGACAAACACTTCCCCAAAGATCACAAACTCCAAAAAATCTTCAACCACAACACCATCAAGATCAGCTAAAAAATAATTGACAACCACAATAAATGCATCCTAAATCCACCCAAGAAACCCAACACCGCCGCATCACTCGAAGAAAACAAAACATGTAACTGCCGACAAAAGAAAACCTTCCGGTTCAACGGTAACTGCCTGCAACATTCAGTTATTTACCAAGCCGCGGTCACGTGCAAAGACAACAACACAACAGAAACATACATCGGACTCACAGAAAATGATTTCAAAACAAGATACAGAAATCACACCGCCTCATTCCGCCACGCCAAACACAAAAATAGCACAGAACTCAGCAAACACATCTGGAACCTCAA